>OOFC01050536.1:20473-32475 GCA_900323345.1 Pseudochromis fuscus | reverse complement strand
TAATGTCAGCTTTCAACGGAGGAGGAGGAGGAGGAGGTGGTGGTGGCGGTGGTGGTAGAGGGGGTGGTAGTTTCTGTTCTTAGCAAAAACTCTTTTGGTTTAACACCTGCAATAGTGAAAATGAGTCAGTCCATGCAAACACTGAACGAGTTTGTCTGGAGAGTTTGGTGTTTGCATAACGTCTTGACTTATTGTAATCACTCAGTAAAAACCTCACAACAGCTACACTGCTAATAGATATTTCCATGAACCAGTTCAATTGAGCATAAGAATTTTCTTCTCATTTCCTCACCAACACAGTCTAACCAGGAATATGAGGCAGCAGGAGTTTGTGTGAATATTTAAAAAACAGGCTGAAAACTGAAGGGGAAGAAAAAAAAAAAAAAAAACCTGGATAAACAGAAATAAAAACTTCCCTCTGTGTCTGTGAGAGTTGAGTCAGATCGTGTCATCTGTTCTGTGAAGGCTTTACAGATTGTCAATGTGTCAGCGAAGCTCTGGACAGATGGACAGAATAAATATCAAATCCCTGGAACGCTCCAGCGTCGCTGCTGCTGACGCCAGGAAATCTTTTCAATTTTAGACCTCCAGTAAACACACTGACGGATCAAACCACTGCTGTTGGCTTCTTAAGTGAGTAATATTCAGATCATTAAATATCTGTTTCCTAAACTTTGTTGCAGAAAGAGAATTACTTCTTCATTTATCTTGAACTGGCAGGAGTTGTTCTCATTAACAGGCTGAAGATTTAAGTGTTGTGAGAATAAGGGAAAGTGTAATGAAGATAAATATCCTGAGATGACTCAGTGTGAAGCCTATTATTCATGGTGCTGCTGTTGATGGAACAAATTCAGCGCAATTCTTTTGATAAATAATACATTTCACATCATACACAGAAAATTGGATCCTCCTACCTGAGAGCTGATCCTGAATAAAGTCATAGCCTCCCGGGGGACTTCACACAAATCTGTACACAATCTGTGAGAGAAAAACAAAAACAGCAAAGAAAAACTTATTAGAGAAATTCATTCATTCATTCATGGAAAAAGCAAATGGGGAGCAAAATCATACATTTCATTCACCACCTGCAGGTTGGAAAAGCTGCGACATCTGATGGAAAACATGGCAACTTCTGAACCTTCAAAATGTTCCTTAGAGATGAGACTAATTTTAATTACTAATCTAAACCTATAAAACTACATAACAATACTCAGTGCTTGTCATGTCATTGTCCAAACAGGAAACAAACTGAGCACTACTGGAAGCTACACTAATGACAGAAACACTACAAAGCTCATTTCACAAATAAGAGTCAATCAGAGAATAAATCGAATAAATCAGATGGACACACTTCTATAAATACAAGTCTGCTGCTCTGAAACACACTTCAATATTCTGTCTTTCCTGGGAGTTTCCCTCCAGGCCACAGTGCGACTCAGCTTTGATCCATTTCTTCAGATCAAAGCCTCCACACAGTTTCCTCTGAAGTCTGCGGCACAGAAACCACAGAGAAGTCTTCCTGAGCTGGCGCAGCTCTAAATCTCCTTAACAGCAGAATCATTCATTTCATTTGCACTGAGGAACAGACTGAGGTGTCTCCTTCACCACTTTCTCCTGCCGCCACAGAGCTTCTGAATATTTTCACCGAGGACCTGAAGGAAGCAGCCAAACAGGATTAAGATTCACACTCTGACATCTGAGTGAAATTCACATTCCTGCTTTTGAATTCTCACCACTACACGCAGCCCGATGCTTATTTTTTTCACCTTATTGGAGACGGAAATTATTGTAATGCCAAGCAGTTTACTTTATGAAAACACCCCGGTACCTTATTTACCTTTAATACAGATGCATCCAGAAAACAAATGCAGGAGCGTCGACATGTTTTATTAAAGCCGTGTATGCAAAACACTGTTGTCTAATACGTCTTCCTGATGGCTCTCGGTGAGTCTAATCCTGACAAATGAATTATTCAGCAGATCAAGTCTGAGAGTTTGAATAATCCACTCTCCACAAAAACAGTGTCTGCTGCCCGACTCCATTACCTTCACACTGGACTGTCATGTTTATTAAAAGGACAGAGAACAGGCCCATTTTCCTCAGCAGACTTATCTTGTTTGAGGCCGGACTCACCTCCCGCCGCAGCGCTGCTCCTCTCACTGTGGGGAGATAAGAGACATTTATCTTTTCAACACCAGTGAGTGGTCACAGTTCACACCGGGGTTTCAAAGTAGGACTACTCCTCATCTTTATTCTTAAAAACTAAACTCTTCTCGTGGTCAGACTACAGATTTAAGAACCACATATTTAGAGTTAATTAGATTCAGACAAAGCAGCTCAGTAAATATGTGTTAGTCTATATCAGCACATACTACTGAATGTAAGTATCAACATGTGCTCACTGGTCACTTTATTAAGTACACCTTGTTAGTATTCACAGTTAACTAAAAAGATTGAATGAGTCTCAAGACATTCTTTAGATTTTTTGAATCTCCCGGTCCACAGTCCTACAGAGGTGCTCTGCTGGACTGAAGTCTGGTGGAGGGTGTTGGTGTCCTGGTTGCCCTGGTGATGGTAGACCGTGGTCATAAAGGGATCGACAGGATCAGCAACACTCAGGTGGCAGGCTGTGGTGTTGAAATGTTGCTTACTTGATGGTGACAGGCCCAAGTGCACCAATTAGATGTTTCCACACCATTACAGCAGCAGCAGCAGCAGCAGCAGCAGCAGCAGCAGCAGCAGCAGCAGCAGCAGCAGCAGCAGCCCTGACATGTGGAACCAAAGCAAGATGGATTCATCTTGTTTACACCAAATTCTGTGCAGGCAGCCTCTTTCCAGTCGTCATGTTTTTCTGAGTGTGCGTCCACTGCAGCCTCAGTGTCCTGCTCTGACAGCAGTGACGCCCGCTGTGGACCTCTGCTGCTGCAGCCTGTCTGCTTCAAGGTTTGACGTGACGTGCATTCAGAGATGCTCTTCTGCATATCTCGGCTTTTCTGAGTTACTGTTGCCTCGGTTTCAGGTGGAAACTGTGTCCATTCTCCTCTGATGTCTGATGTGAAAACTACACCGAACATTCAATGACAGTGAAACCACCTTTGTCGTCCACTGTTTCGCTTCAGCAGACACTCTTCACCATGTATTCAGGACTAAGGCCCCATCCACATGGGTTTCAGTAAAGTTTTTTTTTTTTAAATTCATTTATTTAATCATTTACGCCTTGCGTCCACATGGACACGGTGTTTTGGGAGCCGAAAACGATACTTTTTGAAAACGGGCCTCAGAGTGGGAAAGTCTGAAGACACCACCCACTGCGTCATCTTGTGGACAGTCTGACAGCAGCAGTGACGATGGCGTAATACAGCGTCACATTAGTACTGCAGCAGCTACTGGGCTTTTTTGGCTTTACAGCAAAATCTTCTGAAACTATACAACTACCGTGAGCAACAAGTGTGTGTTGTTTTTGTCTTACCACACATGGGCTTTCTGCGCATGCTCCGTGCGGCACGAGTTTAATGCGCATGCTCCGTGTCTCCTTCTCTGTTTTGAAGTGTTTCTGTGGCAGCGTTACAGCGCCACATGCAGGCCTGACGTATTCACTACAGCGTTTTCGGTGTCTTAGTGTGGACGAGGGAAACGTTTTAAAACGTTACCGTTTTTGTCTCCATGTGGATGGGGCCTAAATGCATGCTGGGTTCCTGTCACGTGATTGGTTGGTTAGAGCCAATGTCAGCCAATAAGAAACAAGAAATGATAACACAGTTTGTCACGTTTGTTCTGCACTGTTCCACATTGTCTTCAGGCAGAAGTTTGCTGAGTTGTGTTTTTCATGTATTTTCATCATTTGGAGATTACTGAGGATGTCTTGTCTACGACCTTCAACACAGCAGCTCACAAAATCAACACTAGCTCTAGATCCGCTTACTGGTGTCCTGGAGCTTTGGACTGGTTCCGACAAAATGAAGTAACTGGGTGTTAAAGGTTCCCTGTAGAGATTTGAGCCAGTGGAGACATGTGGGTTCTTGTTTTGTTTGTACAGTACATGTGGGCATGATGAACGAGGACAAGCATGTGAGCTACAACATTCACGTCCTGCTGCTGCTTTCCAGCTATTCCACTGTTTAACCCTTAAATGGGAAAGCATATGGAAATACTTGGAGAATTATGTATTTATTTTAATTAATATGCTATTTTCTAATGCATACAAGGCTAAAATGACATGAGGTGTTAATGCATCTTCATTTTCCAGTTTGCACTCTCTCCAAGGACACAGGTTTGCCCATTATGGGGAAATCTTTTTTTTTTTTCCATAGTTCATGTGCAAACTTTTAAGAAATAGTTACTTTCTTTTATGTTTTGCTTATTGAATTTTAAGGAAGTGGAAAAAAAAACCTTTATCATATATTAATCAAGACTTCACAAACATATCTGTGGGAGATGTGTGTCACTATTTTTCAGCAAGAGTGTTCAAAAGCACAGTTTAAAAAAATATTCTCATATAAAATCCTTCCCAAATACATAAATATGAATAAATAACATGTATGACATGGCCGATGTATTTGTGTCAGTGTATTTTGAAATTGTTGGCTTAACCTGAATTAAATTCCTCCAAGATACAGACACCATTTGAGGGTTAATAAAGCAGCCCAGAAAGAAACTGCTGGGGATTAAACAATGCACAATAGGAAGTATCTCAAAAATTTGACTTCTTGTTTCTGCACCAGCGTTGGTTGTCTTGTGGGGGTTTGCCTGTGTATTGCAGCTGCTGTAACAAAAGCTATTACCTGTGAAGGAGCAACAAAGTTACTGTTCTACTGTATTCAGATGGTCAGATGGTGGATCCATCATTATTATTTTATGAAAAAAGAATATTGTCTAAATAATAATGCCGTCAACTCTAACATGAACATGAGGCTGTTCGGCTTCATAACTAATCACCAAGTTAGAGTCAGATTGAATATTGTGGTGTTGAGTGCAGACTGAATGAGGCACAAATAAACATTCACTTTGAATTGTTCTGTAAACCTTTTCACTTTTATTTTCTACATTTGGATCAGCTCAGTGTGGAAGCCTGGACACGTCAGTTACTTTCGAACCCCCCCCTCCTTCCCTCCCCACCCGAAAAAAATCATAACAACCAACACTCCCCCCGTCTCACAGTCAAAAACGCTCACACCTTCACCACAGTCATTCATTCAGACATGAAAACTCTGCCGACCGCCTCGTCTCGCCACCACGTCCACAACGAAGATGAACCAATGATGTGTCCTATGTGTAAACCCTTCCTCCACTGGAGGAATCTGAAATGTTTAAAAATCAAAATGGAAACCACGCCCTGTGCCCTGACTCGCAGCGGCAGGAGTGATACAGAACAAAAGAAGAAAAGAAAGCATGATGGTTGAAATGAGAACGACACACGGTTCAGCTGTCTGTCTATCTCTCACTGAGATATGAATAGTGAAATACTGCAGGTGAGTTTGCAAAGTGAGATATGTAGTTATGAAGATATGTCATCTGCTGCTGCTGCTGTGCTCTCTGTAACCCACAGTTCAACCCTGTCACTCCCTCTGGCGCTCTACAGTTATTACTCCATCCCTGATTAATTCACCTAAAACACTTTGTCATCACTCCGATATCCCACCGACTGCACTCCTTCTGCAGATATGTCCACAGGAGAGTGTGAAGACTCGGCTCTGTTGAGAAAAGAAGAGCTTCTGCTCTGTTTAGTACGGCGAGGGGAGCAGGGATACGCTGATCTGCAGCCAGTCTACGCTACGGGCTCTTGGTTGGCCGATAGCGAGGAATCTGTTTGTACTAGTAAACGGGGAGCTGATGGACTGGGATTAGTACTGAAGAGACACACATTCACACCCACACACATACACACACATACACACACTCCACTGCAGGAAAGAAGCCCTTGGAGTGTATTTTTTTTAAAGAGGTCATTGAAGAAGAAATGATAAAAATGGATTTCAGTATGCGGCTAGGGCAGCCTGTTTCCTATGTGTGTACAGCATGTATGTATGTGTGTGTGTGTGTGTGTGTGTGTGTGTGTGTGTGTGAGACTGTAGTGCCTTATGGGAGAGTTTCCTACAGTAGGCAGTGAACATCAGTTACATGTGTCCTCTGTGCGTGCATGTTAGCTCTATGTTAAACATCTGGAAGGACGACAGAGAGACAGACAGACAAACTAGGATTACTGAAACAGTAGAAACAGACAATCCATGTAAAAACAGGACATAGAAATCTCAAGATATCACAAACATCGTATTTCTCTATCTCTAGATCTCTGCTGATGGCAGACGTCGGGGTCTTCCGTTCGGTTTTCTCCTCGTTTCTTTTCTTTTCTTTTTTTTTTTTCTTTTTTTTTTAGTGTGTGCTGTCCCTTGGAAAATTTGGTCAGCGAGGCGGCTTCAGTCTGCAAGATGAAATGCAAAAGGAGTAACACCAGAGGGAGACATACACTGCTGCAAGACTGTAGGAGGGGCTCTGATGCACACACAAACTGTACAGGACAGTTTCTCTCACACACACAGACACATACATACTTGCACACACTCATTTACACATGCATCCTTCTTCATAGGAGTTCATTTTCAAAATCCATTACAAAATTAAATTAAAAAAAAAAAAAGGTGAAATCAACGAGGAATTCAGTCCCCCCTTCTCAAAGCATACATTCATCTCAGAGTACACACACACAAACGCTCACACAAATAAGTGCGCACACACTCTCTCTCATAAGAGGCAGTCAGTAAACGTTAAGTGATGAGTTAAGGGGTGGACAGCTTTGTCCAGGGAAGCTGTGAGTGCAGAACCTTGACTCCACCAGCCAGTCTCATAGTCACGCACAAGAGCGAGTCACTCTCCGCGATCAGAATCTCTTTAAAAAAACAAGAACAAATGTAAAACAACAGCCATCGTCTCTTATAGGGAGTCTTTTCCTCGCTTCTCGCTCCGAGGAGGGTTGAACACACTCACACTCCCTCTGATCTCCGGCAGAGGTAGTACCGTCCAATCCATCCTCCTCTCATCTTCCCCACATGGGAAGTCTTTTCTGTTCCCGGTGCCCAATTTTATTCAACACGTACGTCCTCCTGATCGCTCGCTCTGGGCCGCTGTGTGTGTGAGTGTGTGTGTTTGCGAGTGTTGGAGTGTGGTCAGAAGACCTCTGGTAGTGTGACGTTGCGCAGCAGCCACTGTTGGGAGCGTGTGTGCGTGCAGTCTCTGACGCTGGGCACCTGGCTGTCCTCCTCGCTGGCCTTGTCCAGACACTGGTTACTGTTGACGTGGACCAGAGACAGCTTCTGCACAGCGGGGAGACACAGAGAGAGAGTGTGTGTGAGGGGATGCAAATCAGGCTTTTGAAAGGTTCATTTGAGTAAAGACTTATTTACATGCTGCTGTACATTCAAATACTGCACAGATTCACTCATAGCTTCAATTCAAAAGTTTTTTTTTTCAGGTTTCAGATTCTCAGTCTGGTTTTGGCTCGCTGTGTTATGGGGTATGCTGTGGTTGGGTTGCACCATTTGGATATTTCACCCTACACATAAAGACAATAAATAATCAACAATAAGTGGAATGACAGCTAGTTTGAAATGTTATACTTCATGTGTGCTGGGAACACTGGGTTGATTATTTTCTATTCACTTTCTATTAGAGGATGCATTGTTTAGCTGGGATGAGTGTGTTTTTGGAGCATGAAACTAAAATGAAACTGATCTGTTTCTGTGGATTCATTTCAAGTGATGAGCCTCCACAACAAATAATTTTCCATGCATTTCTGTTGTAAACTGGTATTTACCAGGAATTTATACATTAATTAAATCCTAGCCTCCAGCTTAACATAATATAAAATCATTTCTTCCACTCACCACAGGATCGTACTCCCAGAGCTGGTTTCCTTTGAGGTGATGGCACTTGAGCATCATGACGGGTCCATTTAGCTTTGACACGTCTAGACACAAGTCGTCTGTCCTGATCTCCTTGTTAGCGGTGTAAGAGAAAACCTACATGTGGCACAAACAGATCAGATATTAAAACTCTTTTTTTTTCTCTCTTTCTCCTCTTGAGCATGACTCATGACTCATTTATTTCAGTTTTTGTTTCTTGAGGCTGTGTTTTCACTCGGTCTTCTCCCACCTGGTTGCCTCCCATGCCGTGGCAGTTGAAAATGCCGACCTTCTCGTTCTCCTTGCGGGCCATGTTGTCCAGGCACTGGTTGGTCTCCACGTTACGAATCTAAGCCGCACACAGAGAAAACACAGTCGGCTACACTCGTACGTACGTGAGCTGTGATACAGATTTATTTAGATACACTGATGGTCTGAGCATCCAGGGGCGGTGTGTGTGTGTGTGTGTGTGTGTGTGTACCTCTCCCAAAGAGTAGTAGTGCCTCGGGATCTGGGAGTCAGGGTAGACGTTCTCCAAGTACCAACTGAAGGGTTTACATTGCAGCTTTTGTCTCAGGCCAGTACGAGACGTGATGTCACCATAGTCCACTTTGGTCACACCTGGACAGACACACACACACACACACACACTTCAACATGAAGGTCTGTGACTGTGACACGCTGAAGTCACACAGACCGGAGCTTGTTGAAAAGCTGCTGGTGCATTTTCCATGAAGCTTTTATTTAAAAGATGTCAAGGTTGATTTGAACAAGGCCGTGAATCCAAAACTGCTGAAGTGCAGAACTTTCTTGTCTGACCATAAAGTTCTTAAACAAACCCCACAGTAACGTTTAGGCACTGATCCAACAAAAATCTATTTTCCTGTTTAGACAAGGAGCTGCTGGCTCCTTTGTAGAAGGCAGTGGCTGCAGTCAGCTTGAATTCATGAACTAAAGGTTCCAGTTTCAGACAGAAAAGAGAATTCACCACAATGTTTAAAACACTCAGCAGAAATGGGATGTGTTGGTTTACTGGTGACGTTGACGCATGACAAATTTCACTCTCTATTTAATCTAGTTCTGGTTTGTCTTTCAACTCTTGGTCAGTTCTGAAACCCTAGATAAAGATCTCTGGTCCTGATTGGTTCACTGAGAAGACTCAAACTTTCAAGGCTGTGAACACACATCCACATTCATGAGGAGGTCTTCTGTGTTACAAAAGCCAATATGACGTGAAGAAATTAAAGGCCACACCCCAAATTTCAGTTGGGGAAAAAAACAAGGGTGAAAACACTAAAAATAATCTGCCTGCAGGTGGGTTTCTAACCACTAATACTCTGTATACTGCAGCAACTTGAATTTTTTCATCCAATCTCATTTGAAGCATTAAAAGACAATAGGTTTACATATGAAGTGAATTACTGTGATTATCTTGTTATGATGCCAGCTGTCACAATACTGATAAATGGTCTAACAATAAGAGAAGAGCTCCTCCTGTAGAGAATCTGCAGTGAGAGAGTGAGTTCGTAATCAGAGGGGCTTCTAAAAATATTCAGCATTTAGGGACTATTGCTGTACTGTGGGCTCCTCTCTGTGTGCATGTGTGTGTGTGTGCTTTCGTGCAGGTTAATAGATGCTTCGTAGCGTGAAATTACTCGCCGCCTCCCGTCCTGCACTGCTGGGTCACCAGTGCAATATTACACTGTCACCGGGTTAATGGATAGATCACACCAGCCGCAGAGATTAACCTCCACACATGAGCACATACATGCATAGTTGCATGAGCATAAACACATGTGTGCACGCACAGAGATACACACACACGGCCCCAACTCACCAGGAGAGATGATGTAGAAGAAGTTTTTGAATTCATCCATCCACACTTCTGCCAGGCGCCGGTTGTTTTTGTTGATGATCTGTCCGGTTCCTCCAGGGAACGTGTAGGGCGTCGCCTTTCTGAACACGTGACCCACATGAGAGCATGTGACGATCTCTAGAGTCCCGCCACACTGCCAGATCTGTGGAGAACAGGTCTTGTCAACACTAATATAGACTGTATGTAGAAATGGATGAAGCAGCTTGGTCTCAAAAATGAGGCCAATGCAGAGGTGCAAAACTCTTGATGGCCACTAGGTGCTGACTTCAAAAAACAATCAAAACTATCACTAATCACCACTTTCAAACATGAAATAGTCCATACATTTTTTCCACAAGTCATTCTGATGTCATTAGCTAAAGTCAACTCTTCTTATTCTTATCAATGAGCTGGTGGTTCATCCAACAAAAAAACCCCAAAAAACATAATTAAGCAGACTTCAAAACGAGGAAGATTTAGGCGTGTGGTTAATTTGATCGACAGATCTGGTCTCCAGTAACATCAACTCTGAACCCCAGTCTAATACAGATTAGGCAGTGACCTCATGTTCAAGGGTCAGACCCGCCTCCTCACTCCTCCCTTCATATCCAAATATGGTCACTTCTGGCTCCAAACAATCAACATGGCGATGTTCAAATACCAAAAACGTCCACAAACCAACAGGTGATGTCATGTTAGCTTCGTCCTTCTCTATACACAGTCTGTATTTGATGGTAAACACACTTTGTAGAATAAATGTAGTGTGAGGCCGTGTCACTGCTGCCCATGGATGACACAGAGCCGTCCTGTCTGTGATGTGAAAATTTGATTGAAAGCCAGTCTGGATGACAAACTATTAGTCAAGTCAACAATTTAGTCAGAGAAGCCTCCCTCAAAGTGTAACATCCGTGCATGTGGGCGTGTGTGTGTGTGTGTGTGTGTGTCTGATCCCTAGCAGACACCCTGGAAAGCCTGCCAGTGCATGGAAGAATAAAGTCATGTCAATTGTCTGTGGGTGTGTTCACTCACTCTGAAAGAGATTTCCAGGTTCTCTCCACCCCAGATGTCCATGCCTGCGTCATACGTGCCAATCTCCTGAAAATAATCTCTGTCTATGGAGAACAAGCCGCCTGCCATGGTGGGAGTCCTGGAGAGAGACAGCAGAGCGGGGAAATTAAGAGCTGGTTAGTGCCACTTAATTCACAGACGGCCTGTTTTCTAAAGGTCACTCAGTATCTACGGATCCCATCAGAGTTTTATATTTCACCGCTCTCACCCCGTGTTCTTTAATGTTTTCCTGTTTCTTTTTTCCCTGCTCACTTCTCTGTTGTTGTCATGGTCATGTCAGCGTTGAACAGCCTCCAGCTTCTTACCCCCCCCCCCTCACACAGATTGGTTTCCTTCTCTGTAAAACAGCCTCATTTTCCCGACTGCCTGTTTTTGCTTTCATTTAACATCCGAGCTCCGTTTTTAGAATAACACAATACCTCGCGTACAAACACACAAACACGGATGAAACATATCCTGAGAGCACACGAGGTGATGGAGTGTTTGGCTCCGAGTGGGAAATAATAAGCAACGTGAGAAGTGGAGGAAAACAAACAGCAGCTTGATCAACAGCACAAATGTTTAACAATCAAAGATGAAAACTGTGAAAATAAAACAAAGCAGTGATAATAGATGTATGCGTGCTTTTCTTTTCACTCTAAACAGCTCTCTAAACTTCAGCCTGTAATTAAATTACTTTTTTTTATATGAGACTCAAAAACATAACAGCAACACAAACAAAAACCACCAATTTACAGTAAGCCCTTGATCCTGATTAAACCCATTTATCTAAACGGAGACTGTCTCTTACTTACATAAAAGCTGTGTTTATTGTCTAAAACATACTGTGACCCTGAAATAGACACAAACACTGCTACAGAGGATTTGCAGCATCTAATTTATTATGTTCACAGAATGTTTTCTTTAGACCTTTGCTGTTTGTGTTTTTCCGTGAAGACAATCTTCCCTAGAGAGTCCAGGCTTTTGCACATTACTGTAAATTACACGGTTCAAGATAAGCCCATAACAGCTAGTTTAGCTGCAGCAGTTTCCTCCGGTGTCGTCAGTGTGTGAGGCTCCCGAGAGTGTGACCTGAAGTTTGTTCTGCAGTCGCCGATGAAGAGCAATTCCCCCGGTAGTCATATTAACAAAGATCTCAAAAAAAAAAAGAAAAAAAAAAAAAAAAGGGGAAAGTTAAAAATCCC
>OOFC01050533.1:0-38883 GCA_900323345.1 Pseudochromis fuscus | reverse complement strand
GGACGTTACCAAGATTCTGGGCAACCCCACCGCCGATGGTGCGAGCAAACACAACAACGAGTAAACTGTGTGTGTGTGTGTGTGTGTGTGTGTGTGTGTGTGTGTGTGTGTGTGTGTGTTGCTGGCGCTGACAGAGTTAAAGAGGATCATCTCCAGTCAAAGCTGTATCATAAAAATAAATCTTGAATGAGGTGTATTTACTCCTAATTATTGGTATCAGACATGATCATGTACTGGTTGGTCCTAATTTATGCATGCAGGGTCATTAAACCCCCAATGAGCCCATACACACATTTTGTGCCTTGGTGATAAATACAACACCCAAAAAAAAGTGCTGTTGTAAATGTGCACAATTTATGAGTAGAAGTCTTCCAATAAATTTTTCTCACCGTACCAAAACAAGTCGGCAGAGAGACTGAGAAACAGGAAAAGAGAAACTTTGCAAAGTTGTGAGACAAACAAGCAAAATATCCCAGATAAACAAAACCTCCTTATTGGAGGTAATGAAACAAGAAAGCACAAACAGCGCTGAGACGGCCACTCGATGCTGACTCTGAAAAACTTCCCTAAATCATCATTTTCAATCCTGAAATCCTCAGTCAATACATTTTTTTTCCACAAGTCCTTCTGACGTCATTAGCTAAAGTCAACTCTTCTCTGAAAAACAAAAAATCCTGTTTAAGTCGTTATTAGAAGAAGATTTAGAGGCATCGTTAGTTTGATTGACAGGTCTGGTCTCCAATACACATCGAGTAGCATCCTCAGGTTCAAGGGTCAGATCTGCTTCCTCGCTCCCTCCTTCATCTTCAATCATTTCATCATTATATTCAAAAAGAGGAAGATTTAGGGGCGTGGTTAATTTGTGTCTCATGCACATTGGGGAATGTCCTTGGGTTGAAGGATGAGACCCGTCTCTTTACTTCTTCCTTTATATCCAAATATGGCCTCTTCAGGCTCCAAACCACCAACATGGGGAGGCTCAAATGCCAAACTCTGGGCTTCAAAAAACCAAGAGTTCACAAACCAGCAGGTGACGTCACATTAGCTTCGTCCATTCTGTGTCTCAAAGTTTTTACAGTGTGTACCAGCTGAGGAAATATCCAGCTTTCCAAGTACCAGCAGTATGACCAACCTGAACATACAGTAGCAAAGGCTTATGTACTCTATTAGCTGTGGACAGTTCACAAAGGAGGCATGCTTACTCCCAATGTGAAAATTATTTAAAGTCTATTTATGAATTTAATGTTTTATGCGTTTTAATTCTAAGTTTTGTACAATTTTGATAATTTCAAATTAATTTTCTTTTCAAAAAATATTTGACTTTCCTCCTCGTGCCACAGTTTGAGAATCAATGCTCTATACTGAACACTGTTGCCCTCTTGTGGCGAAAGAAAAACATTAATGTATTATCTTATTATCATTATCTTGTTAAAATATCCACCCAGTATAACAGAGAGCACCTTTCCTGGATGTTTTGAGACAGGATCCCATCCTTTAATCTTTCCCAAAATGTAATAATTTGTTCTTCGGGTAAAATCCTTTCAACAAAAAAATCACTCGAGATCACAGGTGAAAACACGAGCCAATGAGTCTTTCTTCACGTATGTGCCTTGGCTGATAATCATAAAATTGCTATTTCTTAATGGGCACTTTGACGCCTTTTCATATCCTTAAGCTGCGTCAGTTGGCTTCCTGTTAAGATCTTTAGTCAGTTGTTCTGAAGACCCCTGGTGTTTCCACAAGGTCTGACCAAAGAGTCAGATTTCACCACTTCTGGACTAATCATCAGCTGCCGGTTCTTTACCGACCATTTAAAGTCCTGAAATCAGCAACATATGTAATTTCCTCAGCCTATAAATGGATCTCTTCACAAAAGCCTGAACTGAGAACAAACGGTTTATAAGATGTGCTCCATCTTGGTACTTCTGGACCTCAGTGCTGCATGTGTGCAGTTGATCATAGTATTCTTTTAAACAGACTGAGGCACTGGGTCGGGAGTTCAGGTCCAGTTTTAGAGTGGTTTTTATCTTACCTTGCTAATAGAAAGTTCTGTGTTGCAGCAAACAACTACATGTCTGCATTTTATCCTGTTAAGTACGGCGTGCCTCAGGGGTTGGTTTTAGGTCCAGTTTTATTTTCTTTGTCCATGCTTCCCCTGGGGCACATAATACAAAGACATGGTTTTTTAATTTCATTTTTATGCTGATGACACGCAACTGTACCTGCCAGTTAAAGCCACTGACCCTGGGAAGTTGAGTGCTTTGAATGTCTGTATTTTGGATGTGAAAAACTGGATGTTTGAGAATTTCCTCCACCTAAATGAAACAAAAACAGAAATTGTGGTAATCGGGTCCCAGCAGATGGTAATACATTGGTGAAAAACATAACGCCCGCTGCAAGGAATCTCGGCATCTGGTTTGATTTTAATTTGAACTTTGATCTACACACCTCAAAACTTGTACAGTCATGTTTTTATCATCTTAGAAATATTGCAAAGATTCGATCTTTTTTATCTTTTAAATACACCCAGACAATTTTAAATGCTTTTATTTCCTCACGGCTGGACTATTGCAACAGCCTTTTTACGTGTCTTACGCCTGTTTTAGCTCGTTTACATTGGCTGCTGGTACGTTTTAGCATTGATTTTAAGATACTTTTAATCACTTTTAAAGCACTCAACGGTCTCTGCCCTGCTTACATTGCCAACCTTTTAACACCTTACTCTCCACATATTTTTATCAGAGAGCCTTTCCTGATTTTATTTAAGTTTTTTTTTTTTTAATTCAAATTTTTGCTTTGTATTTGTGCTCACTATTATATTTTTATTTTTCTTTGTGTGCTGCATTTTGTTACTGTAAAGCACTTTGTAATGTTTGCTTTGAAAAGTGCTCTATGTACCACAGTTTGAGAATCAATGCTCTATACTGAACACTGTTGCCCTCTTGTGGTGAAAGAAACACATTAATAAATAAATGTAAAAAATAAATTAATAATCCACCCAGTATAACAGAGAGCACTTTTCCTGGATTTTTTCAGACAGGATCCCATCCTTTGATCTTTCCCAAAATGTAATAATTTGTTCTTCGGGTAAAATCCTTTCAACAAAAAAATCACTTGAGATCACAGGTGAAAACATAAGCCAATGAGTCTTTCTTCAAATATGTGCCTTGGCTGAAAATTGCCATTTCTTAATGGGCACTTTAACACATTTTCATATCCTCAACCCGCGTCAGTTGGCTTCCTGTTAAGATCTTTCATCAGTTGTTCTGAAGACCCCTGGTGTTTCCACAAGGTCTGACCAAAGAGTCAGATTTGACCACTTCTGGACTAATCAACTGCCTATTCTTTACCAACCTTTTAAGGTGCTGAAATTGGCAACATATGTAATTTCCTCAGCGGTGTCTAAAGTAATGCCTATAAATGGATCTCTTCACAAAAGCCTTAACCGAGAACAAGCGGTTTATAAACTAACAACTGGGAAGTAGCTTTTTCATCCTGTGTGGTCCACTGTAAGGTGTCCTACTGTAAAAAGAGAACTGGGACCCATTTTGTGAGACATGTTTAATAATTCAGCACGGCCCTAAACCAATTGACTTCAAGTGCCCAGATGGTATTTTTATTAGGCAAATGCTCCGTACTTGAAAGAAATAATTTACTTGCCTTCCAAAACTGGCAGGATACCTTGGAGCTACGCAGGATTCACTGTGCGGAGAATCAGTCGTGCGCCTCTTTGGGCACTACTTCAGCAAAACAATAATTTCATGGATATCAGCGTGTTGCTCCACAGATTGGGAAGGTGTGTTAAGACTTTCAGCTATAAGATAACATGAGCTTGAAGATGGATGAGCTGATGGGAGCGTGGGATTGTGACAGTGGTCGCCAAGCAGTGGTCACCGAGGTTTATGTTTAACCCTTGTACGCCCCCGGGGGTCTCCTCGTACCCCGAAGAGTGGAGGAGGCGGGGTCTGAGGAGACCCCCAGGGGCGTACAAGGGTTAAACATCATTTCTTTTGCGTTTTCAATATGTGGGGCATTGCAGTCAGACTGTTATGGCGCATTTACACTGGTATCTACTCGCTTTGCCTCGGATCGCTCGGGATCGGCCCCCTTCGGCTGCATTTACATTGCTGAGGATAGTCCTTCCTTCGAGTAGCTGGCTGCCATTCGTGACGTCATCTTTTATGCGATTATTTCGTTTCTGACGGCGCCGTAGAGCTCCCGCTGAATTTTCTCATTGGCGACTAATGACAGAAAGGTTTGCACCTCGTCCTGAGTCCATGGGGCAGGATTTCTAACAGATGCCTTTTCACTTCTTGTTATTTCAAACACGTCTGCACGGTTTGCCGAAGATTTAAAAGTTAGGATGCAACAACGCTGTGACGATTCCGACCAATAAGATTTTAGTACCTTCTCCAACCTGACCGGGTACTTTTATTGTAACCACAGGGGAGGAGGTGCGAAAAGTTGTACCAGGTACCAAGTTCCAGGTACTTTTTTTGCCAGGGTAAATGCACCAAAACTGTCTCCCTTGAGGAAGTGCCATATTTCAGCACATTCAGACATTTTCCCCTGGAAGTCTTTTTCTTCTTAACCCCGTATTCTTGTCAACAGCTGGTCCCGTGTGAGGGGATGACGCTGACTGACACAAAGATGTGGCATTATTTATTAAGAGGAGTTATTTATTGTACAGGGTGTGATTTCAAATCCTTGTCATGCAGTTCCTCTGCCAAGTTTTCCAGGGTGTAATAAAAGCAAAATCACAATGGCCTGAAGAGAGATGAGTGGAGTGTGTGTCTCATATCTCTGACCTTAAAAAAAAAAAAATCCCGCCCTCTGGAAAGAAAAAGCCACTGAGCTGTAGTCAACTAGACCAGGAGTACTTCTTAATTATCAGCCTCGAGCAGTTTATTTTGAAGATACCGTTTAAAGGAAAGCAACTGAGGGGAAAAAAAAAACAGTTCAGAGACTTTTTTTTTTTCAATATTGCAGGAGATGGTGGTGGAAAGAAAGCAGTGGAGTGAACGGCAGTGACGGGGGCTGACACTGGGCTGTGGTGATTGACACTGCAAAACTGTCCTATTCCTTTTGATGGGATTAAATTGTCATGACCTCTCAGATATGGAAATTGAGGCACTGATGTGAAGCTTTGGAAATGTCAACATTATTAAACTGTGAGACCAGTTAAAGGCACTGTTCACACTTTACTGGCCATTATTTCAAACTACAGAAGCTAAAAAATGTATGAGTGCATATATATGAGTGCATATGTGTGTATATAGACACATGAGCCTCCCCACAATATTTAACAAATGAGGTGCGATATTTAATCTCAGTTTCATATTTTCTGTTGGCTGCAAAGAAGAATAATTTAAATACTAAAAATCTCTGAGCACAAACCTCTGCTCGGGGATAATCCATGTCTGATCTCCACTAAACTGTCTCACGCTGTAAACACCATCCTCCTGAATGTGTGTGTAGATTTTACTCAACAGCAGAAACATTTCACTGTTTTCAGTTTGTACCATTGACTCTATGTGAAGCTAAAGTGAAGTCAGCTGTTGGTTTGTGGACTAAACTAAGAGTTTAGTGTTTGAAATTTGCTCTGTTTGTTGTTTGGAGCCAGAAGTGACCATATTTGGTATGAAGGGAGGAGTGAGGAGGCGGGTCTGAGCCTTGAACTGGAAGACAGTGGCCGTTTTTCAATATGTGTACTTGTCCGTACTTACGTTCTCGCGTACTCGTCAAGTGTCATAGTCGGAGACCTAGTACTGGTCCAATTCAAAGTACACATCTGCCTGAGAACGCATGAAATACCAGGATGTGTTCTCACTCCTTCATTATCCAGCCTGCATCAGACCAGACTTGTGTGGACTTGGGGAAGCCAAATAACCCATAATTTATTTCGCAACAGCGAGCGGAGATGTGACGTCAACAAGTACGCTAGCGCTCCAATCGCACTTTAGCCTCGGTGCGTTTTCGCCTTCCCGCAAGTCAGTACTTCAGAGTCCGACTTGCAGGTACATTCTCACCAAGTACACGAGTACAAGTTTGCGTACTTTGATTGAGAAACGGCCCATGTTTATGAGACTTGAGTTCAGTGAAGACCAGTAATGTCGATCAAACTAACCATGCCCCTAAAGCTTCCTCTTTTTGAAGCTTAGTATCTACTGAATGATGATAAAATGATTTTCAGATGGACCAGATCACTGAGAAGGAGATTCAACTTAGGTGATGACATCACAATCACTTTCAGAAAAAAATGTATAGATAATGACCATTTTTGAATTGAAGTCAATTGGAGACAGTTTTTTGGAGCCAGCACCTAGTGGCTGTCAGGAGTATTGCACTTATTTTTGCACTTTTTTGACTTTACTTTTGAGACCATTTCTATGATTTGTACCTGTGGCTTCTTTCTTCTACTTCTTCCTCTTCCCTCAGCTGTAATCGTTTTGCTGCCCCCTACTGGTTCCTTTTCATCATCGTCTTTGTTGTCGCCATCACAACGATTTATATTTTATTTTTTTGGACAGGATCCTATCCTCTGATCTTGCCCAGCATAGAATCATTTGTTCATTTGTTCAGCAACAATAATAATATCAATCAATCAATTAATCAAACTTTATTTATAGAGCGCTTTTCATACAAAAAATGAAACCCAAAGTGGATTATATATATAAAAAACAATTGAGCCCACCCAACCACCCGAGCAGCACAGACCATACACTCACACATACACCCACGCACACACTACAATGCGTGCTGCACACTGCAATAACAATAATAATAATAATAATAATAATAATAATTCAAGATCAGTTTAGTATTTTTTTTATAATGTTACGAACAAAGAAACAGATAAAAGAAATAATCTCAGAGGCGCAGATAATAATTCATTGAGTACAAGAATATTCATCTGTTTCAGTAAAATCAAGTGGGAAAAAACAACAAAAAAGTGGACATATATTTCCTGTAGACGCTCGCACAGGTTACTGCCTTATTGTGCTTTATTTTATTTGAACCTTTCATTCACAATCAAAGTCTTATCCCGCACCGGTCTATCGTAGCAGCTTTAATAAAAACCTAATAACTCGGCGGCTCCGGCTATACTTATACCTCGGATCAGGGGCAGAGGGGGTAACTGGGGTGTGAAATAGTCTCCAGTTAGTTGATGGACACATGAAAGGACTCGGATGGTTGGTTGTCACTCACACAGCCTGAACCGCCTTTTTCTCTCCATCTGAAGTCAAAATATGAATCTAAATAGCCTGGAAAATACATTCTCTTTCTTCCAATAGATCCCAGAAGTGGCACGAGGGCATCATCACCACCACCACCATCATCATCATCATCACAGGGAGTACAGACAGTGCACTCCGCCTCGCCTGCTCCGCTGTGCGGGAGGAGGGGTTGTAGTGACGCTGTTATCCAATGGGCACCGGCTTCCTCCGGACCGAGCGCAGCATCTCTGCCTCAGCGGCACTTTTGCGCCAGACAAGTAGGGACGGTCTCTCACTCAGCACCCGAGCAGAAGAAAACGGGGATCCGGGAATTACTGAGGTGTATTTTGGCGAAGAAGACTCATCTTTTCCCCGCTCTTTCTCCCCCTTTACACGCGGTTTTGCAAAGATGAACGTTGGCTGCGTCATCTTGGCGTGCACCTTACTTGTGGGCGCATCCTCGGTAAGATGAGTTAATTTCTACACGTCTTTCTCGGCTCTAACAGTACGGAGGAAGTGCTGCACTGCTGTAGTGCAGCGCGCCGCAGGAGGACTGGAAAGTGGCCGTGAACGGTTCACTTTCCTTCGTGGTGTTGCGCTAAAGGCAACATGATGCGTGTAACGGAGCCTAATAGGGAACATTTTAGGTCAGGGAAATCTTTGTCTAACTGTGGTGGGAAAAGTCAGTGAGAACTCTGATCGGCAGCTCTCCCACCCTCTGGTCCAAATAAACTGCAGTGCATTATTGCAGAGGACAGAGGTTTTTCTAGAGCGGCTTCTCTCTTCCTCTGTAGGATGCGATCAACTTCGTTTACGCACGTTTTACGCACTGTAATCTCTGCTTTTCTAGATTTTTGTTGGTGTCATCTCTCAGTTAAAGACATGGGGATTACTGCAGATTGATATTCACAGAAGCATATGTCAGCAATTGTGAATAGCTTCTCTTTTATTTCCAAACTTGGAGGATAATGTGCTGTTAATACTCTTACCGCTGTTTCTGAGTTGTCTGCATTTTTAAACAAGATGTATTTTCTTTATGCAAACAAGGATTTGATGTGATGAATCAGGTGGATCTCTGCAAGTCCACTCTTCCCTCCTTGTGGATACTGAGCCTGCAGCTCTGCCTCTCTATCAGCAATATATTTTATTGCTTTATTCTTGTCCACACACACAGATCAGCTTATTTAAATGAAACATCTCCTGCCAGCTACAGCCATCATCCCTCTAATACCTATTACTGTCACTTATGTTACCTGTGTTTAATTTTTCATTATAATAAAAATGATGAGTACAACATTGTCCTAATGATGACGATGCTGATGATTTAATGAACACCGTCATTAAAGTAATTTACTCCCCCCCCCTCTTTTTTTTTTTCTCCCATCATTTAATGAGACGTTTCACTACAGTGAGTCTGAGCTGGCGTCTTAAGCCCCAGATGTGGATTTCCACACTGTGATGGTCCAAGTGCAACATGCTGTAGTGTGAAGTAAATCACTCTCTCTGGCAGGAGAGAGTGTGAGGTTCAATATCAGCCAGAAAAGGCTGCGAGATCAGCTTGTGACCCCGCGGCCACAAGTCAATTTGCCAATGCTTAACAGGCCGTCTTATTCTATTCCTCAGGGGAGTAAGGCAGGCCAGCCCCTCAAACCCCCCTGCAGACCTGGCTTCTCCCAGAACTTCTACACAGTGATTGTCTCGAGAGACGTGCTGCACGGCCAGAGCATTCTCAAAGGTAAGTCTGTCTCCGCTGGATCTCGTTTATTGACCGATGATATTTTCTCCTCTCTGCCCAGATGTGTCCCCAAGCTCACAGTGTGATTGAGCGACTAGGTGTCTACGTTTGTGTGTTGTGGCGGTGGGGAGGAGGAGGAGGGGGGAGACATATATTATGGTGTGCGACTCTCCATCACTCCTAAAGAAGGTCACGACACGCTGTGGTTGTGGCTGTGCAACCTGATCTTGTGCACATTGAAGCAGGATTTGGATGTGGTTAAATGAATCTCCCAGCGTTCCTGAAGCGACAGCAGGTGTTTGATGCATTCTGTTGTCATTTGATACAAAGTTTCACTGGTGAATGAACATCGAAATTACACTGTCTGCTGTAAAAACAATGCATTTCTCCCTTTTTTGATTGACTAAGCAGAAAGCTGACAGAGCAGACTAATTTAAATAGCCTGTTCCCTGCTCTGCATGTTGCAGCTGAAGCCCACAACTTTGATTTTATTTCCTGGGTTCATTGTAATACAGTTTGCACCCCCTTTTTTTTTATTCTTTCTGTTTTTTAGAGGAATTCAATTCTGTTTTCATTCGCTCCATTTCTTCCCAGTGCAGGCGGTGCACTGAATCCACTGTGAGGTTCATCTTCTGCCACGTGAAATTATGCCGTAGCTCCTTCAGCGCGTCTCCTCTGTTTGCCGGTGAATCGTAGCCATAATGGAAACGAATCCCCCCCAGCCACATTCCTGTGTCTCAATTTGCATAATTGACAGACAAACAACACCTTTGACATTCACTGGATGAGCTTCGACTACACATTATACGTAGAGCTTTAAACCTGTAGATGATGAAATCGCCCCCAAGATGAGGCGAGGGCAGAGCTCCGAGTTATAGCACTTAAGCTTTTAGAGCGTTTCAGATCTGCACTGTAGCTGTGAGAGTCGGGGGACTTTGTTTTTTGGTGAAAATGGGCCTAATATTTGGCTTGTTTCACATTTCCCTCCTCTTCTTCCCTGCAACCTACTAGGCTGTAACTCATACTTGTGGGTAACAGCTCAACAGCAGTGAACAATCAGCTTAGCTCTCCCCTGACACTTTGCTTTTATAGCCAAATATTTGTCTATTGTTACGTGAAAATGCTATTTGCCAGGAGAAAATGACATTCTCATTGTAACAGCTGTTTGAGTATTTTTCCGACTGCAGGCGAAACAATTGAATTATTCTGGAGGTTATTTTGTTGTTTAGGAAGCTGACAAGGACGGTGCAGCCGGTCAGCGGGGAGCCGGCTCGCCTGAAGGGGCTCGGGACTCTGTTTGGAAACGGGCTGAGGCGTCCTGACCCAAACAGTGTTAACAAATTGTGATGTATCTGGACGGATAATGTATGTTTGTTCCTCGTGTGTGTGTGTGTGTGTGATGCTCAAAGGTCTGTGGGGGATGCTGCACACACATGTGACTGGCCGTACATATTAGCTGCTAACACTTCAATTCAAAAAAATGTCACAGCCAAAGCTCAGCGGTATCAATTTGATTTACCTTCTGTGCTCCATCAGCAGCAGCTTTGATCCCATATTACCTTTGCTTCCACTGTCTCTCTTTCATTTTGTCTGCCTCTGTGTTTGTTCTTTGTGAAAATCAATCTGAGCGCCATGCTGTCCTCCCAACTGGCCATTCAAACGGATATGGGCTGCAGCAGCTTAAGTCCTCACGCGGTGATTAATGTGCAGCGGCTAGCATTACTGAGAGTCTGTTTTCTATACATTGGGACAGCGAGTGGGAGGAAGCCGCTGATACCGACGCCACAATATGTATAACCTGAAACTGTCACTGCTTAAGAAAATGAATGGGCCACGGATGAAATGAGGAGGGGTCTGGGATGCTCCAGAGGGAGGTGGGGCGGTGGTTGGCTGGCCTGCTGTGGGTTGTTGTCTCCCCGGAGAGATGGACAGTGAGCGATGGGGGGAGGACCAGGAAGCTGTGGCCCGGCAGGTGCAGTGTGAACCGGGCCTGTGTTTCCAGTGGCTGAACAATATGCAGGATCTCACCTCTCTCATGCTGAGGTGGAGGTGTGTGTGTAGGAGGCGGGTGGAGTTATTCCTCCTCTGTTTTATTGTTTTGGTGAACAGCTTCATAATCGTTTTCACAATTCATTAATCTGAATTAAGTGAGGGTGTTGGAGGTGCTTTCTCCAGCTGGATGTGGGAGATACTGGTGCACCTGAAACCTCTACTTTCTTAACTGGTTCCCAACATATTTGGCTCGTCACCTTATATCTAGGGTTGGGTACTGAAATTCGGTTCCAAGTAGGAACCAAATTAAATTTAGTGAGTACCGGGTACCCATAAAAAATTATAATTTCGGTTCCGCTTATCGGTTCCTAGATGCGCTCATTTTACGCAACAGCTGCAGATGGACTTTAGATATCTTCCAGGACCTGTCTGTTACGTATCTAACACGTCACGTGACGCCGCATGGCGACAGGAAGTGGACAGCGGTCGAGAAAGTTTGGCTTCATTTTAGTAGAGAGAGCGGCGAAAATGCAACACTTGTGGGAAATTACCGTATTTTCCGGACTATTGAGCACACCTGTCCATAAGCCGCTGTTGAATTTATTCGAACAGTTTCATGTGGTCCACTCTGACCGGGTCTGATGTGACAAGGCTAAATGTATCGGCGGCACGGAGCTTGCTAGTTTGCAAAAAGCTAACGAGCTTCGTGCCACTGATACATGAGCCACACCGGTGTGGTAAAAGTAGCGGCTTATAGTCCGGAAAATACGGTACATACTTCACATGTTTTAGTACAGAGTGTGCATCTGCTGAAAATTTACAGCGGACTATCTACAAGGATCACCTTTGTGGTCCCAGTGAAACAAGTTTTCATGCACTGGTGTGTTTTTAATGGTTTTTGCAAGTCTCTAGTGGTTGTAAATGGTATTGCACTTTTTTTGCACTTAACCCTTTACGACCTGAGCCTGCAAATTTCCTAAATGTATGGCGCTGAATGTATCAGCGGCATGGAGCTTGCTAGCTTGTAAAAAGCTAACGAGCTTTGAGCTGCAATGGTGTTTAAGCCACAGGGCTCAAAGCGTCAGAAAAAAGTAGCAGCTTATAGTCCGGAAAATACGGTAATAAGCTGCAAGACAGGTTGCACTTCCAATCCTGTTTTCTTGGCTTCCTGTTTTTTGTTTTTGGAATCGAAATAAGGAACTGGAATCGATAAGCAGAACTAGAATCTGATTCATAAAAATCTTCATCCCTACTTATATCCCATAAATCCTCCATCAGGGAATCAAACAGAGCCGTGTCCCCTCCTCAGTGTTTCTATCAAGAGTCCTGCTGAGGTTCAACTCACACAAAATATTTTTCGTATTGCAATAATCTCTTCTTTCCCACCTCGTGAATGTCATGACCCTTCAGATTTATCTTCATGCGTCCCAGCTGCCGTGCTGCGAACCACATGCACTGCAGTAAAGTAAAACACCGGCACAGCCCTTTATCCTTCAGTTTCACACTCCCCCTGTAGGTAAAGTAAAACGTCCACTCAAGTATTGAAAGGTCATTTTAGAACTGTAATGCATCATTCAGTGCCCCATTTGGTCTTTCATCACCAGCTTTATAGGTTAAAAAGGCTGTTATGGCTTTGTGGTTGACCATCGTAGACCTTTTGTTTAACTAACTCCAAAATCTCTGCACCGCTGCAAAGTTGTGCTGAATAAATCATCCGTGCTGCCGTGGAGATGTTTGTGCGGAGAGCCGGGTCGGGATTGGAGGGGAAGGCTGTGGCACACAGGCGAGCAGACAGCCAGGCCTTGAGTCGTGGTCCGTGCAGATCCCCACTGTGGGCAGATAAGCCATGAAAAGAAATATTCCAGTGATTGCACATCGCTGTGTAAACCGTCACCTCGCTCCAAGAGCCGGAACAGACACCTCGAGCACGGACAAGGGGATGTGGCCTCGGCACAAAAGGAATTGATTTGAAATACAGTTTAGTCAGGATGGTGTCTTTTTAAGTCGCTGTCAATGCATATTTGAAAAGACGGCGGTGATGAGTTTCACCCTTTGCCCCTCGCCAGTCCTCAAAGACGGCGAGCGACGTCACTTTGCGTGATTTGGACGCTTGTCTGGCTGCATGTTTTTGCTTCATGTCATCAAGATTTTGTGACAAAGAGAGTGGCTTTGATGGATTTACTGGATTGAAGAATCGATTTCATTTTTTTCTGTGAATGGTTTAGAAAGCCGGCAGAGGGCCATTTTGCTGTGGGCAAATGAGATAAAAAAACAATGAGGGGAACTCAGTGTTTTTGTGGCACAGAGCATCACAAGAGATGAGAGATACAGGATCTTTTCTAAAAATCTTTGCCGTCTCCGGTCTGCGCCGCCTTTTCAAAGAGAATATGCTTGTTTTCATTTCCAGTCCTCGTGTTGTATCTGGAATCACAGGAGATGAACTCTTCTTCTTCTATATGAAAAAATATACAATTGGGCGTCGTTCCCTGCTTCCTCCATCCCCGGGCTTTTAATTTAAAATCGTCTTGCGGTGCATACAGGGGGAAGAAATTAAACACTGTACTTTAATCGAAAAGATTAGTTTAAGGAGGATCCTGCCTCCATCAGCTTTCAGCATGGATTTCCTATTGTTTAATTCCATCTCTAAAAGTTACACACACAAAATGACTTGTAACATGACCCCAATTAGACGACGGCAGGAAAATCTGGCAACGAGCCATATCTGCTTTGAAACAGCCAGCTCGGCGTTTGCTGCGCCGTGGAGGACTTCTGACTCCTAACCTGCTATCCAAAGTGACAGGGCTTTCATAAGTACGTCCAGACCCAAGAAGTGGGGGCGGCGCAGAGGGAGGTGGGTGGTGGGTGGTGGTGGTGGTGGTGGGATTATGTTTCCAGGCATTTGATAAGCGGGATGCCATTTTCCTTCTGACTCACGAACGTCTCTCTTGTCCTCCAGAGAGTCTTTCATCTCTGCAGCCAGGACCTGCAGTCTGTGGCGAGCTGATAGAATACAGGTACAGAAGATGAGCCACATCATTTCTCTTTATCTCGCCTGCCTTCTTACCAAACCAAGCTATGCTCCTATATCCCTCAAACTCCCCTACAACATGACATACATGCTGAGCCAATTCCATCAAGCAAACCACCCAAGATATAGTACATGCCACTGCACAATGCTTTTCATCCTGTTTTGTCGTCGTTTCCTCTGTGGAGGTAGTAAGGGAAAATAAAAAAAAATAAGGGGGGTGTTTTGATAGATGGGAAAGTGGCTGTCAGCAGAAATATTATTGTCAGAGCTTCCATGTGAATTTTATTAGTTCTTGTGCACTGATCTCCACTGTGCTCCCCTCACACTGCACTGGTATTAGCTTTAGTCTGCTGGTTGGTCGCCGGGTCATCTCATGCGCTCTCGTATTGCTTCCCCGTATGGCGTGATTCATGTCGAGCTCCTCGTATTTAGATGGCGACGAGCCGTCAGAGACGAACCCTGAGACTCCAGCCCCTGTCTGTTTGCACTCTACTTTAGGACATTAGATCTACTCTTCCCTCAGTAACAGGAATGAGCTAATTGTGCCCTGAGTTCTGACCTTCAAACTGAGCTAACTACGATATTATCAGACCCCAGACGGCATCTGGGAGAGCTGGCGGCTGTGGGTTAAATCATGGAGTGATTACGAGGGGGAAAGAAGAAGAAGAAGAAGTAGGCACTTCTGATGGTGTTAGCCAAAAAAGAAGTCCTTGGCAAGGGATTAACGGATAAGAAAGAGGACCGTGTTGGACGAGGAACTAGAGACTTTACTAATGTAATTCTGAAGTTGAGACAAGGGCAAATTTAGAGGAAAATATTCATGGACAAAGTTGAAAGCGGTGTTTCTTATTTCCCTGAAACTTTCTCTAAATTACAGTTTAACCCTCCTCAGCGATGCATTCCTTTACATACATTATCAAAGAAAGCAGCAGAAAGCAGCCTTTTGAAGAAATGAACACCACCTCCACCACTGATGACCTTGTATTCTGTGAATAGTATTTGCATGCGTTATTGAAAACCTTTTTTAATTGACCACCCCCTCTCACAATCGATGTGTATTAGCACTTTGCATCCCAGTGCACTTTAACGATCTGTGGCCTTGATTAAGACTCTATTGGCTTTTTTTTGTGCATTGCAGAAATGAACCATTTTCCCACTAGGAGACCTCTGTTTCACCTTTTAGCTGCAAGTGTGTAACCCAGAATATACCAGTTCATTACAAAGGTCCCCCCTCCTCCTCTAGGCTTGCAGGATTTACATGCATCTGAATACAAATCAGGTCTTCAGTATTGAAGTGGTGTTTCTTCGGCTCAAATTACTCACTTGCTTTCTATTACGCTTGTTTGTATTGTCATGACAAAGCACCCTTCAGTGTCGTTTAGGTGGATTATTGGATAGATAGTAATTATTACAATTATTAGGGAAAAACGAAAGCAGTTTAACTGTAGTAACCCAGCAAAAGAAACAGAAAAGAAGAGAATAAGAGCTCAGTGCAAACCTCGTCGGTCTGAAAATAATGTGGGAAAGCTCTGTTTGAACCAATTTTCTATTTCCATTATCAGCTGTCTGAAATTGTGGCTTTTCAAAGTTGAGATTGGCTTTGAGTAATGTCGAGTTTTTTTTTTTTTCCCTTCTCGGAAAATGAAATACACTGGGAAATAAGGGAGGGAATTCGCAGACTGTATAGGCAACAAACATCGACCTCGGTGGAGCCCTGTCTGAATGTTTAGAGGCTTCGGTGCCACTTCTGTGATTGTGTACGTCTGTAATTACTCTGGAGTGGATCTCTGTCAGACGAGAGGATTCACAAAACTTCAAATCCACTCAATCACTCGCTTTAACACAAACAAGGGAAGTGGAATGAGGAGCGTTAGAGACAGTAAACAGGAGGAAGATGGAGGCAGGATGACAACACATTTGAAGGCAACAATCTTTCAGTCCAGCTGATGGCGCTTTTCCACTAGCTTACACGGTAGCTACTCGTCTCGATTCCATTAGGGCTGCAACGATTATTCGACATAATTGATTACGTCGATCATAAATATTCCTCGACGTGGAAATTCAAGAATCTATGCGTCGTATTATTGTTTTTGTCATTGGTAAAATCAAATACCAGCCGGGAAAAAATCGTCTGTACTTGTAGTTCCCCATAGGAAGCGGTGGGGGCAGTATCGCTATGGTAATGACAGAAACAAACAGGAAGAAGAAGAAGCGAAGCACGACAGCGACAGGCAGCAGAACCAACCAATAAAGAGGGAAGATGCAAAACAGCACGGCTTTTGGATTTTTACGTTTTTTTCCAGAAGGCTAAATAGCACGTTAGCGCTCTCTATGTGAAATGCAAGTACACAAAAACCAAGACCGACAGTCGACCGACACAAAGTAGTCTTCACTGAAGCACTTCCTGTTTAAAATACCACATTAACGGGAAGCATACGTTAGTCGGGGATTCTGCTAGCACTTAAGCTAAGCCGTTGCCCAGCTTGCGACAAACCACACATGCAAATTTGTATTGTTTGACAGCGCTATTTATTACTGCACCTTAACAAGCATTTCTTATCCAATTATTCGATTAGTCGATGGAAAAATCTATAGATTGATCGATTACTAAAATAATCGTTAGCTGCAGCCCTATTGTGCTTTTCCAGAAACTCCAAACACTCCTGGTCTCTGCATC
This sequence comes from Pseudochromis fuscus, assembly GCA_900323345.1. Classification (NCBI taxonomy): domain Eukaryota; kingdom Metazoa; phylum Chordata; class Actinopteri; family Pseudochromidae; genus Pseudochromis; species Pseudochromis fuscus. The sequence continues at coordinate 22,234 of OOFC01050533.1, read as the reverse complement.
TCCAGACTTTACGACATGTGTTCGCTGAGCTATGAGACTCCTCACCTACCCGGGCTGCCCTCTGCCTCAGCTGTGCCTCCTTATTTCTCTCACCCACCCCCGTTTTCATCCCTGAGACATGAGCTCAAAGTGACATATAGCTTCTCACTTTATCGATGAATTATGGCCAAGCGGTTTGACCTTGTGCTGCCACTTGACCTCACATGTTCGCTAACACTCATATCCTCAGTCTGTAGCAGCGGAGGAGATGAAAAACACGGCCCAATCAAAATGATTTACGTTTGGCTCGACTCAACACATAGATCCTTCTAAGCTGCGGCTAAATGCATCTCCAGAGGGCCGCTCTGTATTGTACTCTGCAGCCATTTCTGAAGCTACGGGGCTTTTGCTATTCTATCGCCTTAATTAAAAGACTACACTGTCAAGATGCCTTTGTTCTGCAAACTCTAATATCAAAAAGGTCCCTCGCTGGAGAAGGGCTTGTGCTCTGCTTTGTCCCCTGGATTAATTTAGCTTGGGATCTATATTTGATCAGGGCGCCCGCATTGCTCTTGTTTTTACTATATTCGCTTGTTCATTTTTATTTAATGTGTAAACACACACACTTATTTATTTATATGGGAACACAGTATATTTTGTGCATGGTGTATGTTTGTGTGCAAGCGTTTGTAGGCAGCGCTCCATCCAGAGGGTGATTATCTTAAATGGAGAAATTAAAGGATTACAAACCAGCCCAGTAATCCAGCTGTCAATCTCATGGCTCATTAGTAAGCGAAGGAGAGAGGGATGACGGAGAGGAGAGAGAGACATCGAGCAGTGCTGAGAGAGAGAGAGAGAGGGTGGATGAGGAACACAGGAAGTGTACCTGTGCTAACACTGCTAAAGATGTAAACTTGTCAATCAACATGAAAAAAGGAAGATTTGCTGTTTTCTCATTTTAATTAACAACTTTCATTACTCAAATAAAGGAAGTGGTTTCACCTAAGGAGCTGAGATAAAATAGCCCACAGTGGAAAAAATCAGTTAAATTCAATTTGCCACACACTATTTCAATATAAAAAGTATGATGTTGATTAAATTACACATTTCGGTGGTGATGCAGTGGCTGAAAGCAGCACAGGTGTGACATCTCCCTGTTGAAAATGATTTGATTTGCTCATGGTTGCAGCTCAGCTCCATGTTCACGAGGGAGGAGAGATGTTGTCACTTTCAGCTGTTTGGGTTGAGTTTATTATTAGTTGAGCATTAGGAATATGCACTGTCACACCTTTAGTGAAATCCATCTCGAGGCTGGAAGTCCATCTGGAGTGCGGCAGGTTTTTTCATATTAATAAACGTCTGTCACATTCATTATTTATTTATTTTTTCCTTTTGACAGATGATGATCAGTTTTTGATCTGGTGTCTGTGGCGACGCTCCTGTGCAGGTGCACTGGTGGTGACGTGTTTTATATCAACCAGCAATGATTTGTGGATGAGGGGAGCATCACAGTAGTCACACTCAGAGCTCATCTCCACCATCCAATCCAATCCTCTGATCTTTCCCAAAATGTAATCAATGTTACCTTGTTACCTAGACTCTATATGCAATGGACAAAGCTAACGTGACATCATCCAACAGCTGATAATGTAATAAATTTGCCCTTTTTTCAAATGTAATAGGCCAATAATGTAATAAAAATCCTGAACCAATAACATAATAACTTTTGGCTAATAAAGTAATAATTTATTACGTTATTGGCTGCTTATTACAATATTGGCCTGGTAAAAGAAAAAAACTTTGCAAATGTAATAAGTGAGCCAATAACGTAATAAATAAATTATTACGTTATTAGCCAAAAGTTATTATGTTATCGGTTTTGTTACGAAATTGATTACGTTATTTTGTTGATTTTGTGGAGTTTGGTATTTAAGCGTCGCTATGTTGGTTGTTTGGAAACACAATTGACCATATTTGGATATGAAGGGAGGAGTGAGGAGGCGGGTCCGACCCTTGAACTCGAGGTCACTGCCCAAAGTGTATGAGCCTTGACTTCAGTGCTGGTCTCATTGGAGTACAGACCTGTCAATCAAATTACTGTATTTTCCAGACTATTGAGTGCACCTGTCTATAAGCCACTATTGAATTTATTCAAACAGTTTCATGTGGTCCACTGTGACCGGGTCTGAAGCTTGCTAGCTTGTAAAAAGCCAACGAGCTTCGTGCCACCGATACATGAGAAACACCGGTGTTTAAGTTCAAAGCGTCAGAAAAAAGTAGCGGCTTATAGTCCGGAAAATACGGTAACCACACCCCTAAATATTCCTCTTCTTGAAGCTGAAAATCTCCTTCATGATAAATGATTTTCTGATGGACCACCACTGAGAACAAGAGTTAACTTTAGCTAATGATTAAAGGATGACCCCCGTGGCCAGCATCTAGTGGCCACAGGGAGTATTACACTTATTTACACTTCCACATTTGCCTCATTTTTGAGCCCCAGTTGCTTTGTCCATGTCTATATCCTCTTTAAAAAAAAATAAAGTACTACTTGCAAAGCTGTGAGGAAACACAGGTGCCGACAGTGTTGATGTAATTACTCTAAACGCCAGAAGAGGGAGACAAAACTCCCACACTGCAAGTTTGCTACAACTGCTTGCTTGATGGTTGCTGCTGTCCACGTGGTTAATAGCAAATGAACGAATGCAACTCCAATGATGTACACAGCAACATATAAAGTGTGTGTGTGTGTGTGTGTGCTGCAGATTAGCCTCAGTGTGGAGGAGATATACAGCATCTCTACCATTTTTCACCAGGCTCTGAGGCACATAAAAGAAAACTGTTTGGGAAACGATGACACCATAAAAGAAAATAGAAACACAAATCCTGCCTCCATCATGGAAAGAAGGGGGGAAATTGCATCTCCTATGGCGGTGACGCTTTTTGGATTTGATTGTATCAATTTGCTGTCTATTTTGATCTCAGAAGTGGGCTGTGTGCAGGCTTATTTGCTCCAGCACGGTGACTTGTGAATTCCCACTGTTTCCATTTATTACTTGTGCAACATTCTCTGTTTTGTTGTATTTACATTTTTTGATAGATTGCACTCCACCCATTTATTTGTCTCGGTTTAAGCTTGAATTTATTTTCCAACATTGCACTTTCCAGTTGCTTTTAATCTTGTTTTCATGAAAAGGCTTCCGGGTGTATGTTTCCTGCTAAATTTGCGGTGTCTGCCACCTTTTGAGCAATCACCGTCTTTGCTTTTGTTGAAAAATTGCAATTGTTATTACAGCAGAGGGAACTCGGTTGTACTTTCTGCAGACAGACTGTTTGAAAGAGCTCATTCTGGCCAGGATTCAGATGGCTGATTTGGAAATCACAATACGGAACCATGCTCCGTCCCGTTGTGATGCAGATTTGTTTGTGGGAGGCCGACAAATCTGCAAATATGCTTTGCTGACCGGAATAAACAGAAGATATTCTGCTGTCGAATTGTAATACAACTTAATCCATTCGGTTTCCTGCGCTGTCTCATTGGCAGCTTTAATATCAGTGAAGAAATGCTTTTGTTTTTATTGCTAACTTTGCTTTCCTACCACAAACATCTCAGCTGTGTGCAACCAAACAAAGCGCAACTCACATTTCTGACGTGTTATGTTTAGAGCTGCACCAGGAGGAGGTCACATGCACAGCTTGTGTCACATTCACATGCACACTAACACATGGACGGAGGCATTAACACCACAGCAGAGGTTAATTTGTTGTAGCAGAGGCCCCTGTAGCTACCTGCACAAATGTTAAATGTGCCATTACGCTATTAGCTTTGACCTCCAGATGGTTTTCTTCTACGTTACAATAATCCACTCGCAGACCTGCAGGTGCATTCATTCCTGATTTCCTCCGGAGAGCGAGCGCACAGTTGAACCGAAACACGGGAAAAAAACATTAATTTCTAAACCCGATTGTGCCTTTTGTGCTGTTTACGCGCTTCTTGAAATATTTGTGTTTTATGGGAATAGAGGCGCGCTGCAAATACCCAGGAGAAGGTTATAGCCAGTGGCTAGCAACAGTCAGAAATCCACATGGAGCATCATTACCATGCCAAAGATGTTCCAGTTCCACACACAAACATGTCTTTTGTTGTCTCGGCATAACAAGGTGGTGGAGTTTTTTTTTTTTTTGTCATTATGCTTAAGCTTTGGCATTTTATTTGTTATTTAGTGAGAGGCTGGTAATTTGTAGCAGCACCGAGGAAAATCTGGGGTTGAGGACCCACTTTTTTTGATTGAAATATGGGAGCAAATCAATAGAGCCCTCCTTTTTGCTGGCAATGTGCAATGCAGACACACGCTGGTAGCATCGATCACAGCTTCAGAAGAATCACAGTTTTCCTCTCTCGCTTCACTCCGTCGCTCGGCGTGCCTCTCTTCCCCCCTCGTTCGCCTCCTCTTGTCTCTTTTCTCTCTGTTGCCTCGTTTAGGTTTTCAGATAAAAATAATAGCTCTGAGAACCAACAGAGAAGAGAGGGATGGAGGAGGAGGAGGAGGGGCGGCTGCTGGTGCTGGTGACAGTGTTTGTGCTCTGCACCACAACCCAGCAGTAAGACAATAAGAGGCAGTCTGACTAACTGTGGCCTCTGGGAATAGGAGCTTTCTTATTGCCATAAACAGCAATTTAGCCCGGGTAAAAGAAAAACGGATACAGCCATATTACTGTGTCATCATGATTACAGCCACCACAGGGCAACGTGAATGATGGCTGCTCCATCCAGGCATCTATTTAAATGCAGCGTCAAATTTATAGCTGTGTAAACCAGTCTAACATCAAGGCTAATCCCGATGATGACACGTCAGAGCTGCCACAGATAAGTGAAAGATGCTCCTGCACCTCTTCTGCAGGATTGGAGCTTGTTGCTGTTTTGTAACGCCGCGCCTGTGTATTCAAAGCGAGGGGGGATCATTATGCTGCTGGAATTTGCATACAATAGTCTGCGCTTTAACGTGCAGCCTTTTGATTCGCAGCCTACAGTTTCTCGGCTGAACACGCTGTCGTTCTGTCTAATCCGCCCCGTCTGAACTCTAACCAGAGGACATGCGAAGCTTTGAACAGCTCTCTAAAAAGTATCGTTGCGAAGCCGAGAGTTAAATGTCCTGGTTGAGTAAGCTCCGGTGCCCTGCAGGGCCGTAGACCTACTGCGCATAACTCACCTGTCATGAATAAACATCCACCGCCCCATAGATATCTGCTGGGTTTCCTGATTTCATATAATGATTCACAGCTTGATTTGCATTTCTGTTAGGCTTTTCCAAGATTATATTAAACTACTGAAGCGCCGTGCGATGCTTTGACCACAGCGATGGTCCCTGCCTGTTATTTTTAACTGATAGCTTTTCATGCTTGGGTCGGGTTCAGGGCCTGTAGAGCTCATTATCGTACAGCTAGGGTGGATGTTGGCAACAAAACAAGCCCCTCTTCCACCTTCAGGCCCTGCAGCGTGTTAGATGAAATACGAGGAGGAGTTGGAAAGAGGCCTGAACATCACTGCAGTCATGTGTGATCAACACTGCAAGCTGCACAACTATTTACACTGACAGTAACAGTGAGGAATGGCTTGTTGTCGCTGTGACGGTGTCTTTAAAACCATCGCTTTTTACTGCAAGTGATTACAATTTACATGTCGCTGTAATCTGTCTCCTGCACTCTACCTGTTGATGCTGTGAGATTTGCATGTCTGATGAAGCCACTTGTTGAACCACCTGCGTATTTGAACAGTTTTTTAGCACTCATGCACGTTTGTCCTCCTCACATTTCGTAGGTTGTCATATTAACAGCAACAACAAAAAAAGCAATTAAAAGAAACAGCTGTTGGAGCTGTTAAAAGTTAAGCCAATCCCTCAGACTCTGCACAACAGGGCACAACAGCTTTGTCTCTATTTTCCTCCTCGGCTCATGTAAACACAGGTGCACACACGTCAAACTGATGTTTTTTTATTGTGCTCTGTAAAATCATAGGGAATGTCTCAATATCGCCACGTTGGTCCCAATTTGCAGTTTAAAAAAAAAAATCTCAGCAGTAGAGGTGGGTGATAGATATCCTCCTGAGACCCGAGCTTTTGTTTGCCATGTACTTTTAATGTCTCCAAGCTTTTTGGTATTATTGGGTTGTCTTTGAACAGACAGTAGTAATAGTAGCAGTGATAATACATGAATTGATGTATTGTGCTTTTGCTACCACTAGAGGGAAGAATACGAGTGTCCACGAACAAAGATAATAGGATTAGATAAAGTGTCCACAAACGAGGACGACTGCTTTTTGTTAAGAAACATGAAGTATGAAGAGGATATCGTCTAGGATATAATCATAAAAATTGTTTTGACGATGTGCAGTTTTGCGTAATCGAGTATTTATTATTATTACCGTATTTTCAGGACTATAAGCTGCTACTTTTTTCCGACGCTTTGAACTTAAACACCGGTGTTGCTCATGCATCGGCGGCACGAAGCTCGCTTTTTACAAGCTAGCAAGCTCCGTGCCCCCGATACATTTAGCCTCGGCACATCAGACCCGGTCAGAGTGGACCACATGAAACTGTTCAAATAAATTAAATGGCGGCTGATAGACAGGAGTGCTCAATATTCCGGAAAATACGGTAGTTTGATTGACAGGTCTGTACTCCAATGAGACCAGCACTGAAGTCAAGGCTCATACACTTTGGGCAGTGACCCCGAGTTCAAGGGTCAGATCCGCCTCCTCACTCCTCCCTTCATATCCAAATATGGTCAATTGTGGCTCCAAATAACCAACCTGGCAACGCTTGAATACCAAACTCCTGTCCACAAAACAACGGGTGTTGAAGCCAATGACGAAATAAATTTGCCCTTTTTGAAATGTAATAGGCCAATAGTGTAATAAAACTGATAGCATAATAACTACCGCTACTTTTTTCCGACGCTTTGAACTTAAACACCGGTGTTTCTCATGTATCTGCAGCACAAAGCTCGTTGGCTTTTTACAAGCTAGTAAGCTCCATACCGCCGATACATTTAGCCTCATCACATCAGACCTGGTCAGAGTGGACCACATGAAACTGTTCGAATTAATTCAATAGCGGCTCATAGACAGCTGCGCTGAATACTCCGGAAAATACGGTAAATCAAAAATAAAACAAACGAAAGAAGTTTATCTAGACGGTAAAAGAGAAGCGCATAAAAGTCCTCATTTCCTGAATTCATGCCTCAGGAGCCAATCAGCATCCAGGATTCAGTCATGTGGCGATAGTGTCATCTTCCACTAGCGGTGTCGGCAGAATCAAAACACACGGATGATCGTCCCGCATGAAGGAAATATGCAGGAATCACAGCAACAACTTTGACTGTAGTGGTGAGACGTGGGTCGACCTCACCAACCTGGAAATGGTTCGGTTTGAACCGGACTGTCGGTCAAAATAACGTTATTTGCAAGATCGGCTGAAAAACTGTCACCGCGAAGAGCAGCCCAACGACCGATCTTTGTTAACCCTTTCCTGCTTCGGCGCCTTGACTGTAGTCAGACCGCACAGCTGACACAGTGCGGTCTGCTCCAGGGCGAAGCTAACGTTAGCTCTGGAGCTAACTCCCTTCACCTGATACTGGGCAGCAGCAGAGAGAAGCTGGCACAGGGAGTCCAGCTGTATCCCCAGGAAGTTGTCTTTATTATTTATTTTATTTATTATATTTTTTAGCCAATATCGCCCACCCCTACTCTATTTCTCAGTCGGCAAAAGAAGAACATGCAAAAGAGAAGCAAACTTTGTCTTGTTAACGGGCAGAAACGGAGACGAGCAGCAGACTGTGAGCTGCACCCTGCAAGTGCTTAAAGATGCTGTTTCCGTAGTTTTCTCTTAATCATTAACCCCCCTCCAGTCATTCGCATGTTTTAATATGCAGAAGCCTCATCCGCTCGTCACTACTTTGTAACAGCATCCGAAAATAAAATCACAGTTGTGCACACAAGGCGGAGGATGAGGAAGTGTACAGATGTGACAGAAATGGATGGAGTGACCACACAGACAGACAGACAGACAGACAGAGAGAGGGAGGGGATCATTTTATTTGCTGGTGTAATTCTATCAAACAAAGACATCATCAGGAACAGGTCACACATGGACCAGTCGCTTTAAGCCTCCTCCTCCATCCTCCTCCTCCATCCTCCTCTCCTCTCCTCTCTGTTTTTATTTTCCTCCTTTGTTCCCCATGGAAGACTTTTACATCCAATTTGCAGTCCTCTCTGTGCCTGCGTTGCCATCTCACTCAGCTTCAGTGTATTCACCAGCCCGAAGCCCTGTGTGAACTTCTCTTCGCACTCTGGAGATTGTATCTGTCGCTCCGGGGAGAAATGGAGCAAAAAAAGGGGATAAGATGTTGACAGGGGATGTCCTTTTCCACTATTTTATTGAACATATGATACACGGCGCACACATACACCGCATAAGCAGTTCCGCATGTGCGCACGAAACGTGTGCGCTCGCACGCTTGATCTCTTCCCCCCCCACTTTCAATAATCTTACCGCACACCACCACAAGTCAGAAGCAGGGCCCTTGCAGGCTGCATTCTAAATACTCTCAAGGCTGGAGGCAAAGCAACATGAATTTCAATGAATTATTAAACAGGATTATTTATTTACTTCCTCCGCACCCTGAACCACCTAACTGGCAAATCTACATAGCATTTTTTCGAACCTGTGGCACATTTGTATGCATAATTTACTCTCATGGCTGAATATTTTCTTTAGGATGTCGAGTTTAGTCTATTCTCTGTACACCTTTGGGAATCAGCCCCGTGGACTTTGAATTGCGCAGCACTGAAATGCTAATGGACTTTGATTGTACATCGCACTCTACTTAACTCCATGAAGAGATTGATTCTGAAACGTCAGTCACCGTAATTTGTTTTGCGGCCATCATATGGTGCCTCTGAATTTGGGTTTGTTTTAGACTAATGACATTGTGCGAATCAAGTGGTATTGTGTGGCGGGTGAGTCTTGTGCCAAATGTATGTTTCTGTGTGTGTGTGTCAGACTGTTTTGGCTGTGGGAGAAAGAGATGAATAAGCGAGCAGAGGACTGGAGTCCTGCCAGCCCGTGAGACTCCGACGCACTGCAGATGAGCCAAACCTCCATCCATTCACATGGAGCTCTTCGTGGCGGGGTGACGACACGCTCCCACCACCAGTGTGTTCATGAGGATTTTGTGCGCCCGCCGCTGCATGTTGATCTGTAGCGTTTTCCCCCTTTAACGGATCTCGTGCCGTTTTTTTGAAGGCATGATTAAAAATCAAGCTAAACCTCATGAGCCAACAAACCTTGGTTTCATTATGAAATTTTAATGAGAAAATCATACCAATCCCTCGGTAATCAACCATATGTATTTATAAAACCTTGCCGTGGGTCATTAACGGCGCAGCACGCAACATGTACCTTAATAAAAAAAATAAATAAACGCAAACAGCCGCTGTATGAAGGAGGCGGAGGGTGTGTGACCTCCGCGGATACAACACAGGAGGAAATGGTAAATGAGACGACGCCACGGTTCCTGCTGTCAGCGCGGCATCCTTTACGTTCCCATTCATCCAGTGTGATGAGGAGTGTGTGTTTGTGTGCGCTTCAACACAACGAGCCTAAGAAAGCAGTGATGGAGGAACCAAGAGGGCAGTTAGACTACAGCTGCATCCTCCTAGTATTACTGCCAGGGGTGCAGCCTGCGCCGGATTACTCTGATGGAAATATGAGTGTTTTGTATGTGGACTGAAGCAGTTAATGAATAGATCCCTCTGAGGTAATAAATGCACATGAATTGTGGTGTGCTACACTGGCGTTTTTTTTTTGTTTTTTTTTCTCCGTGAATACTGCCACACACACCTCATCTTCTACTGAGATTTATGATTACTGAGAAAATGTTGTCAGCTTTACTGTTAAGCGTGCACTTACACACACACACACACTTTAAATACTGCAAGCTAATGATGCTATGGTTCGCTGAGTCTTTATAGTTATCTGGACTTTATGCACACAGTGTGAAGTGCATGAATTAAAAGGAGACGCTTGCCGATAGGAATTTTCAAATCGTCTTCACCTGTCAAGTTTTTTTTTGTTATCTAAAAGTCATATTTTAAATGCAGGTTCAGGAGTCAGTTTTGCAGCAGAAAGATATGCAAAAATGCTAAGAGGGAAAGGACAAAAGTCAAGCACAAATTGCTTTCTCTTGGATTGGAACCCAGAAACTGTTTCAGAGGGAGTGAAAAGGCAAAAAAGTCAAACATGCCCTCCCACACAAAGGAAAAGTCAAAGTTGTGTACAGCTGCAGCTGCACGGTAGCACGGGGCTGCCACCGTGGAAAAAAAAAAACTCATTGTAACACCATCACTGTGTGTTTTATCCATATGTTTCTTCTTTTTATGGTGACACATCAACATGTTTTGATACAATAATGATTATATATGTCATGAAAAGACATTTCTTCTGCAGGAAAATGAGTGATGATGATGTTATTGCACGAAACATTCCTGCGTTGTTGAAGAACGTGAAGACAGTGAGTCCTGTGGAAATCAGATGTTACATGTGTAGCAATTATAATGCTTCAGGACACATTGTACTTAGTTTAAAGGCTTTGTACACAAACAAAAACAACAACAGCAGGTCTTTAAGATGGAAAAATGAGATTTAAATGTTGGCACCATCTATTAGTCAGTTTACTCCCAGAAAACTGATTCTTTAAACCTGTTTTTTGTGCATCTGTACAGTGAAGCAGAATCGTGTTGAATTCATATTATTATTATGAGAAACTGATGCGTCTGTTGCAGGATTATCCACCGTCCGCTGCCACAGCGATTTGATCCAGGCCTGTCCTCTCCCTGTCCGCTCTGGTCAGGCGAGGGGGAAATAACTTTCATCTGATGTCTGAGTTTCACACAGCTGGTGCAGGACCGACCTCTGACCTCTACCTCGCTCTGACCAGTCGAGCCAACGGGGTTCATGCCATCATCTTTTCCACATGTACGAAGTCGGGTGAAACCGCATGAAGTAGTTGTGCTGTATCTGACGGTGTGTGTGTGTGTGGGGAGGAGGCGGGGTCTGGCAGGGGCTTCCCAGGGGGGGCTTCACCTTCGTGCTACCTGCTCCTGAGCGTCTCTTTGAAGTGCTGGGGGAAGGTTAAGTGCTGACAGGGCTGTATAATGGCTTCCTCGGGTTATGTTATGTTGAGGTTGGGGTGCGAGCTGTACTGCGTTGTCATATGTAGTCTCGTAAATGCTGTTGAATCAAATCCAGCCGCAGTGCTCCGGTTACGTGGCCAAACATAATCATCAGAGAAAAGGTATTTCTCAGGCCGGCGCTGTGCTGATGCGCTCTGACATCAGGGTGTGCGAGGGAAGTTGCATTAAAAACCTCCGAGGGCCCCTCCCTTTCATCACATGCACTGCACCATCCACAGCGGGGTCTAAACGGAGGAGGGCTGCGCCGATGACACGCTGTCGAGTAGGAACGGGGGTGAAGAGCTGAGCTGGGCTAACGCAGGCCGACAACAACACTGTGCCTGCTGCTCTCTGTGCGTCTGCCCCTCATCCACTCTCTCTTTGTATACATTTGCCTTTCTCTATCTCCTCAGCATCATCATTTTTCTTCCTGCTCTGCTCTTTGACATTTATCTCCCTCCTCATTACTCACCCCTCTCTCTGGATGCTCTTTGGTGTGGTCTCTTGTCTGCCTCGTGTTGAACCTTCCTGTAATGCCTCTGCCTATTTTATTTGTTTTACTGAATCAAGGCCACAACAGTGAGCTCTGACAGGCCTCTCCATCATGCTCGGCCCCGTGATTGATCTCAGATGGGCTTCAGGAGACTAAGGACTTACAAAACAAACAAACAGTGGCGCACACAAAGATGTGTGTGAAACATCTCACCAACATCCTTTTTTCCTCCCCGGCGGTGGTTGACGTCAAGGTGCATGCTAAATGGTGAAAGTTAAATAATTGAATTTCTCCTCCTGCTTTGTGTTTGAGTGAGAGGAAGCAGTTTCCAGCACGTTTCTCTGTCTGTGTTTTAGATGTGAGCACTCACTGTAAAAGCCCTTTTATTCACACTTATTTAGATTAGGCTCCATCAGCCCATTAGCATGGACGCTGTGGCCCCTTGGCAAGAGTTGTACTCCTGACATCCAACTCAATCATTTATGCTGGCCAGTGCTAGTGTCCATGTCCAGCACAGAGAGATGGCACATGGGCAGGAAGGGGGAATCAGGGGTAAGGAGGGGGGAGCGGCAGCCGGCTCCTCTGATGTCCTTTGCAGGAATCAGTTTTACATCAATCTCATGTTGTGTCCGACGGGATTTCTGCAGAAATGTTGTCTGTTCAGTTTTGCAGCTCTCTGCGTCGGATAATGTTGAGTCATCGAAGCCCTTTTTACCAAAGGGGAAACTTGCCTCTGTTTGATTGCGACATGTGTGAAATGGGATCCAAACTGCACCGCAGTCTGCTTCCATTTACACAGAGGGCTCCATTGATAACAAATGATAAGAGTGAGATCTCAGAAGGAGTAAAATGGGCGGCTCATTCAGCAGGGCTGCAGCGACACGGCTCTGCATCGATGTACATACAGTGGAGGGGGCATGTGTCTCATGTGACGCAGGAAAAAAAAAACAATGAAGAAGAGACAGGAGGAACATGGAGGACAGAGGGTGAGAGGTGCACAAATACCACCAACGCTTTTATTTTCTCATCTCGCTCTGCTCTATTTCCTGTTGTTCACTGATGCCCTATGACCTTTGACCTACATTCCTTTAACAATGAGTTGCTTCATGCAGACAGTTCGTTAAGATCAACCGTGCCAATTATACGACTTACAAATTTTTCAATAGTCACATTCATTGTGCTGTGGGGGTCTGTCATATGACGTGAATCCGCTCTGGTCTCTCATTACGGTTGCTCACTGAAATGTCATCCATTGTGACATTTAGACCGTCTGAAGTATTGTTTCTTTTTAAAAACAAAATTTTTCCTTCATTCGACGGCGGTGGTCATCCTCAGTGTTTGTCATGAGGTCCGTTAGCATCTGGGAAGTGTCGCGTTAGAGGGATAGTGGGAGTGCGATGTCTTTCAGGGAGAAACATCAGCAGCTGAAGCACTAAATCATTACTCTTTAATTGAATTGGAGTTGTACTATTTTTCCTGGTTATTTGCTGGAACAACAGAATCACTTCTCATCAACGTGGGCATGTCAGCGAGAGAGTGCGGGAATGAGTGGGGGTGGGTGGTGGTGGTGGTGGGGGAGGGAGAGGACGAGTGAGTAAGATAATGAAATTCCCACGTGGCTTGTCCATCCCCGAGCTCGGCACATTAATGAATGAGCAGAGCTCGGCCGTCACTCTGGAATTAGAGCGCACACACAACAATGGCTCCCGACGAGGAGCGTGGTGCAGGAGGGCTTCAATTTGCCTCTCCTCTCCCACAGAGCTTGGCATTCAGCAGAGCGTTCCTTATTCAGAGAAAGCATCCACGGCAAAATAAAACTAGTGCCATCTGCTCCATCTCCCATTGCTTCCCGCCACAAAGCAGATGATTATCAACTGGAGCCTGCTCTGCTTCAGCGGAGCACTGGAGCATCGCAGTCAGCAACCGAAATATCAACTGTCAGGACGTGGAAACTTTTGACAAGGCGCAGACTTCCTGTTTTCCAGTTACATTCTCTGAAATGCATTTGTTCCCCATACACTCCATCCATTGGCATTTTTGTGCAGTACATTGAAATTTTGAAATACCATGCATAATTACATCTCATGCAATGCCTCTGAAAGCAGGCCTCTGTATTCTGTATGATCAACAGACATCCTGGTGGCCAGTGGTCCTCACTGCGTCCAGTAAAACAGTGTTTGAGCTTCAGTGTCAGCACAGGCGCACATTCATAGCCAGAGGATAGCGAGAGACAATAGAGGACAGTAGAAAAGGAGACCACAGGGGTCCACTGAAACCCTCCTGTGTATGTGTGGAAAGTGTGTTTCTCAGCAGGTTGCTGTGTCACATGTGATGTACAACCGAGAGAGAGGCACTCTAACACCGCCTCAAGCTGCGGTTACATGAGCAGCCTCTAAAGATGGACGCCGTGCGAGGGACTGTCCACATGGGTGAAGGTCTTAAAGAAAACTGCTGTTATTTTCTGTGCAGCCTGAAAGCTTCTTGCTATGGACTCCGAATAGAAATGGACGAAGAGTGTCAATAGTGGACGGCAGTGGCTCAGTAGAGCGGTCGTCTACCAACCGAAGGGTCGGTGGTTCAATTCCCGCTCCTCCCAGTCATTGACAGTGTGTCCTTGGGCAAGACATTTTACCCACCTTGCCCTGCATGAATGTTGGATGAATGGGTTGGCGGCGGTCGGAGGAGCAAATTAGCAGCCACGCCTCCGTCAGTCTGCCCCAGGGCAGCTGTGGCTAGCTTAGCTTACCGCCACGGGTGTGAATGAATAATGGTCTCTGTGCGAGCGCTTTGAGTCTGGACTTCCAGAGAAAAGCGCCATATAAATCCAAACCATTATTATTATTATTAAAAATGAGTGTCTTTGGATTACCGTAATTATGTCACGGTTTGCGCAATTAGAAAACTTCCAACGGCTCCCGAGAGCTGAGATGTTGCACTTTACGGTGAATATGGTGTCATTACGGTAATTAACCAGCACCTCTCCCAGTAGCCGATTTACTACGTGTTGTAAGAGTGGAATAACAGTGACGATGAAGCAAGAATAGCAGAAAAACACAAAATAGAGTTTGATTTTAGAGTTTTAGTGAATAAAAACACTGCAACTGCACATGAATGTTAGATTTTGCGTGTTTAATTTGAAATCAAAATAAGCATATAAAGTCCAGGTGGAAATTTGCAGGCTCAGGTGCTAAAGGGTTAAGTGCAAAAAAAGTGCAATACCATTTACAACCACTAGAGACTTGCAAAAAACATTAAAAACACACCCGTGCATGAAAACATGTTTCACTGGGACCACAAAGATGATCCTTGTAGATAGTCTGCTGTAAATATTCAGCAGAGACACTCTCTGTACCGTATTTCCTGGACTATAAGCTGCTACTTTTTTCCGACGCTTTGAACTTAAACACCGGTGTGGCTCATGTATCGGCAGCACGAAGCTCATTAGCTTTTTACAAGCTAGCAAGCTCCGTGCCGCCGATACATTTAGCCTCATCACATCAGACCCAGTCAGAGTGGACCACATGAAACTGTTCAAATAAATTCAACAGCGGCTGATAGACAGGTGAGCTCAATAGTCCGGAAAATACGGTATTTATTACCTTTAGTTTAAAGATGTATTTTACTTTTTGAAATGCTCGGAGCCGAGTGCCAGCGACAGACAGCAGGAAGTTGCAAACAGTTGATGGTTATATTGTAGTGCTGCTCCGGAGCTTTTCACTGGATTTGTCGACAACAACACAGACGATCAGCGCGGCGGTCGTCACTGGATATCACGATGCTGCTACGTATAAATGTATTCACTGTCTGCAGCACATTCATCTGCTGTCTCTCCCTTTCTTTCTGATGATAATGAAAAACCACAAAGCATCTGAGAAATTCCTCGCTGGGTGCAAACATCAAATGCAACAACATCCACTGTGGCATTTAATATGAAAGCTCCCTCTTTTATGGAGATTGGGGCTTTCTCTTTGCTTGTCACCCTCACACTGTTCGGGACAAGTGTATGTCCTGCCTGTCATTGTACATACAATGTCCATCCTATCACAAAATGGATTTTCAATAGAAAAGGCTCCCTCCCCTCCACCCTAATCCGATTTACAGCCTATTTGTATGCCTTATAAAAGCCTTTAAGTCTGCCGCTTGGCTTGGCTAGTCTTTTTATTTCTTTATTTCGTAGCGTCATAGATCTGCGAGACGGAGATGACATGAGGACAGGGACAGAAAGTGGAACAGAGCTAGAAGATGAAGACGTGGAGGGAGAGAGTGTAACACAGTGAGGCAGCCTCGTCGAGCGAGAGAGACAAACCAGCGTGCAGACGGGAGGACACGCAGACACTGCATCGTCTTCACAGTGTCTCCGCTGCTGCTGCTGCTGCTGCTGCTGCTGCTGTTTTCCTCCCAGACTGAGGAGCTTAAGCGATGATTTATCTTCCATTCAGGAGAAAAAAAATGCAGCCAACAGACAACAGCACATAGGGGTAAATGCAGATGTGTACACAACAGAGACGGGAAAGATTACGGACAAATCATACGAGGGGATTTCACAGTGAATCAATTATCAGCGCCTCCATCCGTGTCAGCCAGGATCAAGCCGCTAGGTGAGCTGAAAGGATGCGAGGTTACAGGGATTAGAGCCCACAGTGAAGAGCAGGAGAAACAAGGTGGTCACGAGGAGGAGGAGGAGGAGGAGATCCTGAGAAGGGGAGTTTTTGGACAGGTTAGGCTGGGACTGTAACCACCATGCAGGCTTGGATTTGTACAACCAGGATTTCTCAACTGGTGCCATGAAGCAGTGGTCCCCAACCAATAAAAATATTATTTCTGTTGTATTGATTAGAAGTGTCTGAACATAGATTTATAGTTTATGAGTGTGAAAGACATTTTATTTTGAAAAACACGACCGGATTCTCTCCAACTTAACTTTCGCCTGTGCCTCTTATCACCTAACACGTATTAGGTCGTTACGTTAAGCCCAAAACTAGCGAAAATGAGTAAAAAACAAACGTCAATCAAAGGAGAAACGACAACTTAACATTAGTTTTTATGCCAGTCGTGTTGTTTTATTTTTCCTGTATTTATCTGCCACATCTTGGAGGCCGCTCCATGAAAAAAATGCCGACATTAAAACGATCCATGGTGTAAAAAAGGTCGGGGAGCGTTGCCATGGAGGAGCCGAGACCCTGCAGGTTTTCCCTCCAGCCGATCTCCAGCAGGTGATTTTAATGATCAACACCTCCTTCAATTTGAGGGAAGGAGCTCATCAGTGAAACACTTTTAAACCTGTGTATGTTGTGATGTTGCACCACAACGCTGTGTTTGATAATTCCAGGTGAAAGACCCTGAGCTGAGCCACACAAGTTTCCAGCTGTCATGGTTTGTGCCATTTATAGAAGAGTCTGAGAGTCAGGTTTGCTCCGAGCTGCCAATCCCCCTCCTTAGCACTTAATGTGTGGTGTGTGTGTGAGAGCGAGCGAGCGATTGCACATGCGTGCCAACACAGTGGGAACACGCTCCTATTTGCATGAGGTTCACATTCATTAACAGTTCATACAAGAGAGCATAATTAAAAGCTTGCTGTGTTTGTAATTACCCTGTAGCACCTGTTCCCCCCGCTGCACGTCTCCTCTGCCCACAATGTAACACTCGCTATCACATCCTCTCATAGGTGATGTGAGGGCTCAGGGGCACAATTTATTCTTTAAAGTTAGATGAGATTCATAAAGTTAAGATTTGACTCATTAAATCAGAAGAGTCATTAAATGAGATCAGAACGGGAATAAATGGGAATGTCGGGGCGAACCCGAAAGCAATGGAAATGCAAATAGCCAAGGACACAAATATTTAAATGTGACTAATGTAATATCCATCCCTTTGTTGCGAGGAGTCGGCGGCTTAATGGAAACGTAGTGTAAGGGCGTCATGAACTGTTTCACGTACACAAATGTTTTGTCACACCTGCGTACACGTGCTCGCAAACATGACACGCACATTTGCAAGTGTAATTTTTAAAAGGGAAGAGATAACAGGACGGTTAGCTGCCCTTTAAAGGGCTCTGCATCTTTGATAAGACAGTGTGTGTGTGTGTGTGTGTGTGTGTGTGGCATTTCTACAAATATGTGCCAGGGCAAGAGAAAGCTTTTAACTCGAGAGCTCCTCTGATGCATAAAGACACCTTAATTTGTTTTAGTTTTTTTTTTTTTTCTTGCCAAAATCTAGCACCAAAGAGTTAAGAAAGCCCTGAAGATTTATTCTTTGACTTTGGTGGTGTGTTGAGTCAGGAGGCCTGCAGCGAGAGGGAAGAGAGAAGTAAGAATAGTACAGTTAAAAGGATGGAGATGAGCTGCAGGATGATGTTTCATTAGCAAAGTCATTACTCACCAGGGTTGCTGTAACTCTCAGCTGTGAAACCCCCTCTGCCTCCCCTTGTTCTGCTGTGAGAGGACAGAGGAGGAGAGCAGCTAAATGAAGTTTTTAAAGTGAAAACAGGGGGTGATGAAGGTGAGGCCTGTGAATCACTACAGTCCTGAAGAAAGTACTCGTAAAGCTTACAAACTTCTCCAATCGATGCCACAGAGGGTGTTGACCTTTAGTATCCAGAAATACCAGCTCCTGTATTTCCCATCATACAACCTCACAACATCTTTGATCATCACATCTGGTAAACGCACACATCCTTCAACTCTTCACTCTCTGTTGTTTACACTGGCAAAAAAGGACCTGGGACTTGGTACCTGGTACAACTTTTCATACCTCCTCTCCTGCAGTTCCACAAAAAGTACCCGGTAGGGCTGGGCGTATCGATCTAAATATCGACTGTATCGATACCAAGGTGAGTATCGGTATAGCATCGATACTAATGTGATAAGATCGATACTTTTGTGGCAGTTTCTATTCAATACATCCAGCAAATTACTCAGATTTCCTCCAAGCCTGTCTGTCTGTCGAGGTCATCCCCAGCATTACGTCATGTTTTTAACAGTTTCATTGGTGATCAGAGGTGATTTTAGCAAACTGAATAAGCTATTACCATATATTCAGCCAGTTGAAAAAATTGTTTTACTTGAACTCAAAAACATGCATTTACCGTATTTTCCGGACTATAAGCCGCTGCTTTTTTCCGACACTTTGAACTTAAACACCGGTGTGGCTCATGTATCGAAGCTCGTTAGCTTTTTACAAGCTAGTAAGCTCAGTGCCGCCGATACATTTAGCGTCGTCACATCAGACCTGGTCAGAGTGGACCACATGAAACTGTTTGAATAAATTCAAAAGCGGCTTATAGACAGGAGTGCTCAATAGTCCGGAAAATACGGTATATAAAGATATATATCTCAAACCTGAAATATGAATATGACTGAACATAATAACACTTTTGTGTAGTCAGTTAATTTAAAAAAAAAAAAAACATGTTTATTTGCCTAAAATCTTTGTCCTGTGTTTTATCATAATCAACAAACTAAAGCCAAAAGGACAAAATTATTCAATGACCGTGACAGTTAAAGTAAACAGGATTGGTATCGGTATCAGTATCGGTGATATTAGCTCTGTATTTATTTGGTATCAGATCGGTACGAAATTCACGATATCGCCCACCCTGAGTACCCGGTCAGGTTGGAGTAGGTACTAAAATCTTATTGGTCGGAATCGTCACTGCATCATCACTGCGCGGCACGTAATCTGTCCCCGCAAACAGATCATTTTTAAATCTTCAGCAAACTGTGCAGACGTGTTACAAATAACAACAAGAAGAGAAATGGCATCTGTTAGAAATCCTGCCCCATGGACTCAGGACGAGGTGCAAACTTTGTCAATAGTCACCGAAAGAAACGAAAGAATTGCATAAAAGATGACGTCACGAATGACGGGCTACACGGGCAGTGTAAATGCAACCGAGGGGCTGATCCCGAGCGATCCGAGGTGAAGCGAAGTGAGTAGGTACCAGTGTAAATGCGCCACCGGAGCTGATTCATTCATCTCCCGTCTTAATAAATCTTGTATCCAAGCCTCTATGTGGAGTTTTATCAGCAGAGATGGATGTTGAAAGCACACAGGTAATAATAATATGAACTTCTCATTTAGAGCTCATCTTCACTTCCTCAGGTTAAAACTAATATTACATCCGTTGCAGCTAATTAATGTTATTTCTACAGCTACACTAAAACCTGTCAGTTGATCAATAGGCTCTCGCCGAGCCACGGACTCTCCTCAGACTCCCTGCTTGAGGAATTATCAGCTGATTGCAAAACATTAAATACAGGAGAGAGCTGTTTAAAATGTGTGTAAATTAAATCAATGTTTCGAGCTCATTAAGCTTATAGTTGTGAATGAGGACCTCCATTATTTGGATCAAGTGTTATCAGTATGTTCCAGCTGGTATTTCCTATCATCTCCTGACGCATCTAATTTTCAGGTTGTAGCTACAGGTTGTGAAAATTCATTAGGCTGCCGTAATTATTGTTAATGTTAATTTTGCACCTACCACTGTAAACTGTGATGGTTTTTTCTCATCCAGCAGCAGGTTGTTACGATAAAAGAAAAACTGAATGAGAATCAGTTTGGTTTCTGAAATTCATCCAGATGTGATGAATGAGACTGATGGTGAATTTGAACTCTGCTCCTCTTTAAGTAAACTTGATGGTATCACAGTGGATTTCACTGGCTGAGTGCTCCTCCTCCTCCATGAGTAATCTGAAGTTGATGTGTGAATTTGGTGGAGTGTCCCTTTAAGAAATGTCAGGCTCATTCAGGGAAGGACGGGAATGGAGGTGGTGATTACAAATGGGAGGAACACGGGAAACAAATGATTTGAATGGGTGTATAGACTCCTTTACTTCTCTGTTAAAACCAATTCCCCCCTATCGCTGACTGACACTGAATTCTTCCAGAGAACCTAAAAGGTCAAAGGTGGATGAGTAATGACTAGTCTGCACAATTACAAATGGATAATGGCTCCCTCCTCCCACCTTCCTCCTGATCTGATGGCTTTGCAAAGCAAAGCCCGGTAATGACACTCGTTTCATTCAGGCCACACTGGGAATTTCTTTCAGCTGTCTCGCATGATAATGACCGTTTGGCCAATTTTCTCTCTTTTATCGGGGCCTCAGCTTCATTTCTGTCTGATGCTCAAAAGGTCTCTTGAAGGTAAAAATGTCTCCCTATAAGGTTTCATTTAAGGCTGTTTGCACTGAGATGACAACATTTTAAAAGCTATTGTTTCATCTCCTTTGATGCGGCAGTGCTTTTTTTCACACACACCCCAAAAAAAACAGCATTTGCTTTAACACTTTTTAACACAGAGTGGATGAGTGTGAGGCTGCAGCGAAGATGACAACAAAGCTTTTTCTCCAAACGGTGACGTATGTGTTCACAGCTTCAGCCGATAGCTGTGGGCTGAGAAGTGAACTTCATTGACGTCTGCAGTAGGGCTGCAACGATTACTCGACATAATCGATTACGTCGATTATTAAAAATTCATCGACACGGAAATTCAAGAATTGAAGCGTCAAATTATTGTTTTTGTTATTGGTAAAATCAATATCAGCTGGAAAATAAAAGTCATCTGTACTTGCAGTTCCCTACAGGCACTGGTGGGGGCAGTGTTGCTCCCACTGTTAACGTTATTCACAGAAACAGACAGGAAGAAGAAGAAGAAGAAGAAGAAGAAGCACAACAGTGACAGGCAGCAGAGCCAACCAATAAAGAGGGAAGACGCGAAACAGCACAGCTTTTTCTTTTTTTTTTTTTTTTTTGGAAAACGTTAAATAGTACGTTGGCTCTCTTGATGGGAAATGTGAGTACGAAAAAACCAGGCGGACAGTCGACCAACACAAAGTATTACACACACTCTGCAGGAAGGAGTTTTCACCGAAGCACTTCCTGTTTAAAATACCACATTAACAGGAAGCATACGATAGTCGGGGATTCTGCTAGCACTTAAGCTAACCTGTAGGTTGCGACAAACCACCCTCATGTAAATTTTTATCGGTTGGCAGTGCTATTTATTATTGCACCTTAACATGCATTTCTTATCCAATTTTTCGATTAATCGATGGAGTAATCAATAGCTTATTCGATTACTAAAATATTCGTTAGCGGCAGCTCTAGTCTGCAGGAGCCAACAGGAAGTAGATGGAGCTTTTCTGATGCCGGGGCTGCCTCTCACTTGATTTGTTGATCGTAGGAGAAGGAGGGAGTAAAATGCCATTTTTCCAACTGATCAAAAACTTCTCTGAACATTAGCAGGTTTAGCATGTAAAGAGCGTCTTCAGATTTATCTGTATTACTGTTTCAGGTCAGTTTTTTTTGTAGTCTTCTTGTTTTTCCTCATTTAGAGCAAACGAGATAAACCAGGGACAAAGCGCTGGGGGTGTGGCGTGTGAACAAGGTTGGCAATTAAATGTGCCTGAAGAGACTAAATACATTCCCTTCATATTACCAAGCAGCTCTGGGAGACAGCCGCTCTCGTTGTTTAAGCTCGCGGCAGCCTTGTGTGTGGTGGTGGCGGTGGTGGTGGTGGTGGTGGGTGGGGGGTA
>OOFC01050531.1:0-15773 GCA_900323345.1 Pseudochromis fuscus | reverse complement strand
CTTCCTGCGAAACCAGCCGCGGGATGAGGCTGAACCCGAGGGATCACAGCCTGAAGAAACACTGACCAAGGACAAGGACACTGGTGGTAAAACATTTCAAGATGATTAAATGTTTCTCATTCAACACTGAAGGATTTTTATTTAGGATATAAAATTTAAATGTGTGTTCCACAACCTTACAGCACTGCCTTAAACAATGCAGGATGAACTTTTCACTTATGTGTATCCTCGGCTCTTGGCTGCATTGCCACCTCTTTACCAACAGAGGGCTTCACAACACAGCACCAGGCCTCCTCACCGAGCCTCTGAGTCATCCTCGGCTGTGTTCACTCAAACATAGCAGCACAATATTGCATGACACAAGCACGATGACTTTAATCCAGCCAGGCATTACCAGAGGCAAATACCTGAATCACCACGGAGCCCCTGACCCCCCATGCCCCCAGCAGCAAGCTCCATACATAATTCAAAGCATCACCAAATAATTGATATTCTGATGGTTATGCATAGGTGAGTCTCCTAGCATGTAGGATTCAGCTGGAGCCAATAGTGGATCACTACAGACCTGCATTAATGAGTTATTAGAGGTGGTGTTGTTTCATGTGCACAGTTAATCAAACACTCATGATAATTAATGTATTGATAATGAATTAATTAATTAATTGATATAAGTTGCAATCCTCCCATTTTTAGCTACTTTGTGTCTTTTGCTGCACCTGCCTTGCCACTATTTTATATATTTATTTCTAAATATTCATATATTTTATCTAAATATACAAAGCTAAATAACTCTTTACCTGCTCATTCTGATTAGTTATCATCCTGGAGGTCAATTTAACCACTCAGCAAGCATATTACATGGCAGGTAACCATAGCAACATACACTGTTTCTGCATACAGTATGTTTAACATAACAATAAATAACCTTTAGAGCTGCATTAATACTATTTCCTTATCAGTGGACCAGAGTGGATTAAAAGAGTCGCTCACAGTGAAAAGCAAATAGAAGATAATCACCTCACTTTGTATTTCCCCTCAGCGTCAGTGTTTTAGCACCTTTCCGCATGTTATTTTAGTTTTATAGCCAACGACTTTAATTCCCTCTCACAGGTTTAATCAGCTTTGTTTCCAGCTTCAGCAGGCAGCTAAAATACACACACTCTACCTGTGCAGTATCAAACAGGAAGTGAACAAAATTACCAGCTAGGATATGAACAGCTTAATGGTGGAGACCAAAATAGAGCTAAAAAGATAAAAGTTCACCAGTTTATTAAGTGATACTATGTCATTTTTATGTTTACAGATTGTTTTACAGACCAAAGTAGGAAAAAAACATGTATAAATCCACCAGTATTTGTTTTCAGTACAGAAGGAGTAAAGTGTGTACGATGGCAGGAAGTGACTGAGGAGGATAACAGGAGTGACGTAGCAACAATCCCAGTACTTCTGCAGTCTAACTCACCATATATAGCTTCCACATGCTGAGCCCATGTGATGTCAGAGCATTTTAACCAATCAGAAAATCCCATTTCCCCCCCCTTTGTTTCCGATTGGTTGAAATGTAGAAGCTCTGCAGTCAGATTAGACTATCACTTTGAGCACCACTATTGCATGCTTCCCATTGTAAGTGTAGCTAACAGCAGGAAGGAGTCAGTCCAAACAGAACGACCCGAGATGAGGTCATGAGCTCACCTGTTGCAGGCGACTTCCTCTCCATCCACTTCCTCGTTCTGTGCAATAACAGCAATTCCTCCATTATGAACTTCCCCCTTTATCAGAGTCAGAGAGGCTTTCGTCGACAGTGGATGTTCTTCGTTTTCCGTGTGGACGGTTGTGAGTGGAAGAGGTTCCTCCAAGTCCTCTTGGCTCCCCAAACTAAACTGAGAGGAAGAGGAAGATCAATGAGAGGGGAGGAATATGCTAACATGTGGAATACGCTACCGCTAGCTATTCTGTGAGATCATCTAATAAAGCCGCCATCACGCTGTCGAGGTACGGCTCTTCAGACTTATTTTACCTGTGGCTCAATATCAGGTAGCTCTGTCGGCGTGGCAACCACCCCTTGTGCTTCCGTCTCAGACTCCGCCTCTTCCTCGTCGACCTCGTGTATGGTGGGCGTCACATCGGAGGGGGGCAGCGAGGTCTTTTTTTTCTTCCGCTTCTTTTTGCGCCGTCTGTCACTGCTGTGGACTCTCTTGCGTAATCGCTGTGGCACGGGCAGGTGGGTGGACAGGGGGTGGTGCGTGTGGTGAAATGTGTGTCTGTGATCTGGGGGGAAAAGTCAAAAGTGCATCAGTGTATCTGACAGAACATTTATGTGTGTTGACCGACCAGATCCTGTCACACACTATTGGATACTATTGATACTTCTGTGAACATAGTATCACTCTGTTGTGCTTTGATATGGAAGTACAGTACATCAAATACACTTCTCTATAGCAACCAATAGTGTTTTCCTAGGAACAGCCTGTGAAGTCCATTCAGTACAACATACAGGGGGAAAACCTTGTATTTCAAAGATAAGACTCTCTCCTTCTAATTCCCTGTTAAACACTTGAAAGACACAACACAAACAAAAGCTTTAGATTTTAATTAACGTGCAGTAATGAAGAAACACTCTGTTTAATAAACATCAAAAGAAAGCTGCTCTATCTAATCTGAGCCACTATTATCTCCTGTCGGAGCATGTGGTATCCATCTGCTAATCTCTCCAACACTAATCCACCCGTACACTCCACACACTCAGAATATGGCACCCCCGCTCTACATCTTAATCTCTTAATATAACTACGATGGACAAGGTCAGACTCAGTTTGTATACATGTGTATTTATTAAGATAGAAACACTTTTATAATTAGCTTACTTACATTTTAAAAACATTGAAAACAGTGTAAACAATAACTGTAACAACTAAGAGTGAGAATGCTAATGTTGTTCTGCTACAACAATAAAGAATCTGAATTATTTACTGATCACTAAGGGAAAATGGGCAAACTCTGAGGTGGTCTATCTGATAATCAGTACATCATCAGGTAGATATAAGTCTTCAAAAAGAGGAAGATTTAGGGGCGTGGTTAGTTTGATCGTCAAGCCCCGTCTCCACTGAGATAAAACCTGAACTCTAGTCTCAACCCAGTGTTGCCAGGTGTACGATAATTATCATATTTGTACGATAATTTGGCCCTCTGTACGATCAATAATCCTAAAAAGGGGAAAATTTACGATAAACTGACCATTTCATATTATTGCCAGCGTAACTGTCTGCCACAGAGTTTGTTGTGACGGCATCTCTTCCCATGTGACCAGCCAATCATGCTTTGTGAGATACGAGGGACGTCCATGTGTTGATTGGCTGAATGGTAGGCTGCACCCGCCCCAGGAGACGCTCACAGACAGTCGAATGATATTCAAATGGGATTGTTATTTTGGTTATGAAGGGTGTACGATAATTTCCCTCAAAATAAAATAATTTTGAGTTTCTGGTACGATATTTCCCACATGGCAACGCTGGTCAGACCCGCCTCCTCACTGCTCCCTTTATATCCAAATATGGTCGTTTCTGGCTCCGAACATGGCGATGTTGCAATAAAAATGTGAGTCCAGAAACCAGTGGGTGATGTCACATTAGCTTAAAAAAATCTATATATAGTCTATGATACCTGTTGTCCATAAATCCATCAACACAAAACCAACCAACTCTAATAATAATGAGAAGTGAGTTTTGACTTGAAATGCAACGCCAATTAAAAATGTGGTTGCCAATGGAAACAAATTCATGCTTACCCCAGTAGCTTTCTTACTTTTGGATGTGCAGTTTGTGATGTCTATTGTTAAAGTGTAGCTATAATGCACACGGTAGCTTTGCTTACACTCAAAGTCTTTCTCCGTGTAGTGTCGGCCCATCCTGTCTCCACTGGTGGAAGCAGAGTCGCTAATGATGTCCCCGAAGCGCTCCACAGACAGGGCCTTCTCCCAGTTCTCCTCCTCCTCCTCTTCCTCCTGTTCCTCCACAGATCCGTCCTCATCTTCCTCCTCCACCTTCACCTGGAAAACAACAGGAAGGCTTTCAATAAACTGCAGCAAGAGTTAAAGCGGGGAAGAAAGTCCAGGAAGGAAACGGCCAATCCTCGTCCCAATCAGTGAACCGTGGCTAAAAATAAGCAGCTTTTCAGTTTGTTGTGAAATCTATAGGGGGACCTCTGATAAAGCAGAAAGCCGTCACCATTGCTACAAATTCGGGGGTTGATGATTGCATGAACTGCTCTGATGACTGTATTGTATATGTAATTCAATCAGCTCGGCTCTGATATCACAGAGTGAGCGTATTCCTGCTAAATGAAAGTAAAATGCTAATCTGGGATGGACATGGATCAAATTCATGTGGGGGAGTTTGTATTTTATAGAGAAACTGGCTTAACACACTGCATGTATTTAACAGACCGCTTAAAAATGTTGCATTGTGGGGAGCAGCAACAAAGCTTCTCATTGTTCCCGTCCCCAATTAGGCCAAAAATCTGTTTTTTGCTGTGCATCAAAGGAGAAACATCAAAGTGTATTTCAAAATAATTCTGTATTATTAGAATAGGCACGTAGCGTCTGCATATCCTCCACTGCATGTAGGGAAGACATCAAATCGATACAACAAAGTGCTAAGCAGCAGAGAACTAATGCACTACACATCCCCCGGAGACAGGCGAGGCTGACGGGAGTGCCTGCCTCAGCCTTTTGGTGCCTCTGATAGGTCAAATCACTGGGACAGGCAGCTTCCCCTGCCTCAGATTGGTGCTGGCACGGTGAGCACTCTGGCTACCGCTCAGTGGTCTCAGATTTCTCTGTGCCAGGGCTCCATTACTTCCTAATTACCAGTGGGATGAAGGGACAGGATGCATTTAATGATCCGAGCTACCTATCTACACGAGGCCGAGGCAGACGTAACCGGACTGAAATTTTAAAAAGAGGGTAAAAGTCCAATTTCCAGATTCGTTTATTAGCCTGCAGCGTCAGACCCTGAGTTTATTGGATTACACAAGAAGGAATAATACTCTCAGCCGATCTGATCCCACAGAAGGGAGATCTTCTGAGCCTGGTTTTGCTCTGCCCGAGCTCTGTTGGTGCAAATCACTCCAAACTCTTTCATGTCAGCTTTGAAGTCAGCTGGGGTGGAGGGCAGCAGGAGGTGGGCACCCCCAGTCCAGGTGGTGGAGGCACCATCAGAATAGGAATAGGACAGGAGACAATGGAGGACAGTGAGTACAGACACATGAGACAATAAGCCTCAGTGGGAATATGAGAAATTAAGCTGAGAATGTTTCAGCTTAGTATTAGAGAAATAATCTATATGTACATCTCTGTAGTGCTGACATTTGAGGACCAGACTCCTACTGTTACACACAGAATAGTAACAGTGGTGCAATGGAGGTGAATGTAAGAATATATTAAATCTTTGTCATTTGATTGGCCTGCTCGAACAACAAATACAACATGATACAGGGTGAGTTATGGAGCCTGTAAAATGACTGTTACCCTCCACCAAACATAAACAACACCTCACAGCTTAGCATTTTAATCACATTTAGCTGGATGAATTTAAGTATATACGCCCTGCAATTCAAGATAAGTCAAAGTGGGGGAAATATTTCTGCAGGAAGAGAGAAGAGAAGCATGTTAGAGCTCGGTGTGTAACAACAACCTGAACTGTTATTAAAAAAAAAATGTAATAAAACCCGAAATGTAATAACTGGTCGATAAGGTGACAAAAGTGCTGAGCCTGTAGTGTAACAAAAACATGAAATAAAACCCAAAATGTAAGAAGTTGTTACATCTTGGGCAAAGTTTTTCCTTTTTGGGCTCAGCCTCTTGTTACATTATTGACCAGTTGTTATTCGGGTCGTTGTTACATATTGGGATCTAACAAGTCGTCAAAATTACTCTAAAGTTTTTTTTGCGAGTTTACTAATTTTTGGCATGTAATAAATGGTAAATGGAGTACATTTATATAGCACTTTCATGACCTGAGCTAGGTCCCAAAGTGCTTTACAAGTCAACTCATTCACCCATTCACACACACACTCACACACCAATGGCTACTGAGCTGCCATGCAAGGCGTTAGCCACCATTGGGAGCAACTAATGGTTCAGTTTCTTGCCCAAGGACACACACGTGGACAGGAGGAGCCAGGGATCGAACCCACAACCTTAAGATTCACAAGCGAGCCACCCATATGAAATAAGATAAGAAATAAAGTAATAAGAAATAAAGATTAAAAAATACAAACCCGATTTGGCTCCATAACAGTAGATAATGTGTTTTGGACTTTTGAAACTGGCATTACTTACATCACTGTTTATTGGTGCATTGCTAACTTTCTTAGTAGAATACAGTGAAACCATAATGTGTATTCAGTCACCTGCAAACTGCTGTGTGTCATGCATGTGCAAGTAAAGCATATAACTCAAATAATATAGGGACCTGCTCATTTGCTCAACAGCACTCCTAGTGGTCAAAACCTCCACAGTGCACCTTTAATGGGGTGCTTGTTGTGATGAAGTGAGGTCATTTAAGAATATGTGTAAGACCATTACCTGAAGTTGGTCCACAGCTGATAAACGTTACGTCTTCAGTTAATTTTGCAAAGACAAAACATGCAAAGCACATTCAGACCTTGAGAGTGCATCCATATGCTTTGTGTGAAAACTAATCACTACCTAACTAGAACACTACCGAGTTTTTAAGCATGCTGTTTCTAAAAAAAACATTGACTGTGACTAAATTTAGCAATGGCCCCTTTCTTGCTATGAAGCCTAAAGCTATGAATGCAGTGTAAATAGACACAAGGTAGTTATAGAGAATGTGAATTTAATTTAATTTCTAATTAAACTCACAACGTATAAGCTACAAGGGAGATACTCTGCCTGCACAAAGAAAAATTACAGATTGATTGAAATCATTTTGAAGCACACAGGCCAACAAAATAATAAATTACCGGTTCCACCTCCTCAGTTTTCTTGTCTTTTCTTGTCTTGTCTTGTCTGACATTTTTAATTATTTGCTGACAGTATAACACAGACTATATGATTCACTGATTAATTGAAGAAAAATAAAAAATAAACCAAAACATCACCAGAGACATGTTTTACAAATCCACTGGAGCACAAAGCATTCATCTAATCCACTTTCAGTCTGCTGCGGCGCCAACACGGAGATTGAAATCTCCTAATATAAATATTGTTATAATGAGAGCAGGGTGGGAGCGCTCCTCTCATCCCCGGCCTGTTTGCTGTGGGTGTTGTCACCGTGGGTTACCGACTACATCAAACACCATCATATTTCATATTTCAATCCAACTTCTCTGCAGCTGGTTCGGCCACTTCTACTCAATCACGAGGAGGTGAAGCTTCAATTAAAAACAGCCTCATTAACCGGGCCGAGCCGGTTCAAAATATGCTGTTTAACCTTTTCTCGTGACCTGCCCAACTTCTACTACAACATTAATATTTCATTTCACGTGCAATAGTGAGCCAGAGAGATGCACTCAAATATTTATGAGCTGCTGACTACTATTCAGGAGGGCGTGCGTGTCTGTGTTGTGGGTTTGCCTTCGCTGTCAGGATCAGGTGCTCTCACATTAGTGTTTCAAAAATACTGTCGAAGTAAGAGGCCATTTGGGTCCTGTGCTTTCACTTTGGGTCTACAGTTACAAAGTGGGTTAGGATTACCACCACGGGGTCAGTTGGGATTAGGTTCAGGTTTAACTAACCCAAATTTGGACTAACTACCGTTTAAAGTTCTGTAATGAACCTCGACAGCTAAACAGGAACCTCACATAGATCCTATAAACCTCCAGAGCATCATTAACAACACATGCCGAGCAAAAACCGACAAAAACTCATTTAATATTCACTATAATATTCTCTAATTGTGTAAACACTATGGGCAAGACATCCAGAATATTACATCTCTGTTGAGATACCAAAACAATTAGATATGAAGACATAACATCCAAGCCAGATATGAACAACAAAGCAGCATTAAACTGTTATTCTGGTACCAGCAGTGGGTTTGTATTGTTAGTAGTAATGCTGCACCTCCATAGCAGCCAGCACCACATGTAACATTTTGAGGTAATGTACATTTTGCATCTATCCCCCAAATGTCATTTTTGGGCCTATCAGAGTCACATAAAAACAATACGGTAAAATCAGACTGTATATAGCTAACATGATGTCACATGATGTCAGTTTGAGTTTGGTATCCGCCATATTGGTTTTTTTTGGAGCCAAAAGCGACCATATTTGAATATGAAGGGAGGAGTTTGGAGGCGGGTCTAACACTTGAACCCGAGGACACTGCTCAATGTGCAAGAGACTCGACTTCAGAGCTGCTCTGATTGGAGAACAGGCCGGTCAATCCAGCTAACCACGCCCCTAAATATTCATCTTTTTGAAGCCTAATATCTACTGAACTATGATTTTTTTTTTTTTTTCAGATGGACCACCAGGTCACTGAGAATTAAGTTTACCTGATGACATCACAAGAACTTGTGAAAAAAATTCATGATGGAAAATAACCATTTTTGAAATAAAGTGAACTGGAGGAAGAGTTTTTTGGAGCCAGCATCTAGTGGCCGTCAGAGGTACTGCAGTCACAGTGTATGAATAAATAACAAGTTGTATTTTAGTGCAGTGTGACAGAATGACTCAGCATGTTTCTTTCAGGTCGTTCCTCTTAATCTCACCGTTGGGTAAATAGTACCACAGAGTACATTTAAAATGTGAAACACCAAATTGTTTTTTTTTACTAATCATCCCACTTATCGACACTCGGCTTGATAAAAATAAGCAAAATATGTCAGTTTGTATTCTGCAGCAGAGAGCGCTGCTTTTTGTCGCTTCCTGCTCTTTTTATTTCAAACTGTTTCCCACTCCCTTCATGCCGAGCCTCTTTGATTGAAGGAGCTGGCACCGCTCCCAGACAAACAAATCACAACTAACATAAATATCACCATCACTGTTTTGCTTTTCTTTTCACTGTGCAGCTGATGTTTGTGAGCAGTTATTTAAATGTTTGCCTTTTTACTAAATGTGATTTAATTTATTTTTTATAAATTGACAGAAAGCAAAGTTTAACTCCTTAAACATGGTCCAATTATTACAGACACTCAAATCTCACAGGACCAGTTATTTCTTTCACGTTTGTATTCCCAATATCAAACAGCAACACAAATAATGAGCATCCACACGCATTGTTTTTTCATTTAATTTCTAAGTGCTGCTCAGGTCTGACTGTGGCTAACAGATGCTAACATAAAGACCAGTCAAGCTCCTGTAGTGGTGACACCAACCAACCAATCTGTGCTCAACACTGAATATATCAACTCTAGAATAGCTTTATATAGAGAAAATTAATGCTGTATATTCAGGATGGAAGTCACCACTTAGGGAGGAAACTCTTCTTCAAAACCAATCAAACTAACTTATATAATAAGTTTGATCGGCTGCTGCTCGGCTCCTGACTACGGTACAGTAATACAGTAGCACAAGCGGTGCGGCTTCATAGTTTACCAAAGTCGTACTAAAACATTTTAACAGATTTTTGAGCGCCGTGCACCACCATAAAATCGGTTCGAGGTCAGTAAACACAATCAGGATTAATACATAAGGAGCACCAGATTATAAGGAGCACTGTTGATTTTTTCAGAAAATTAAAGGATTTTAAGTGCGCCTTATAGTCCGAAAAATACGGTACACGCTAACAAATCTTTGGTTGTTTTAACCCAAAACTGGGTCAATATTGGACTAACTACACACTGGGTTCATTTAACACAGGAGGATGGACTGTTTTTACCCTACATTGGATTAAATGCTAGCTAAGATCAAATAAAATATTGGGTGAAAACCCACAAAATGCTTGGTACAAATAATAAATATTGTATAAAAACCATACACTCTCTGGCTAAAAATATTATCATAAAAATAATTATTTGAAAAAGCAAAATGTTGGTTGAACATAATAAAACATTGAGTTAAAAACACAAAATGGGAGTTAAAAATAATAAAATAAAAACTACAAAATGCTGGCTGAAGTTGAATCTCCTACACATCGGGCAGTAATTCGAGTTCAAGGGTCAGACCCGCCTCCTCACTCCTCCCTTCATATCCAAAT
The DNA here is from genome assembly GCA_900323345.1 of Pseudochromis fuscus. NCBI lineage: Eukaryota > Metazoa > Chordata > Actinopteri > Pseudochromidae > Pseudochromis > Pseudochromis fuscus. The sequence goes on along the minus strand of OOFC01050531.1, from coordinate 5,610 downwards.
ATGGTCGATTCTGGCTCCAATCAACCAACATGGTGACGATCAAATGCTGATCTCTACAGGACCACCACCTATAAGGGCATCTCTTTACAAAACAAAGGTAACATAAGCTAACAGCAGCTGCTCACGTACAGGAGTCTGCTTTCTTACACACACACACACACAAATTACACACTCTGAGAGGCATCGATCAGTTTCAGGAGGTGATGGCGAGATGAAGCCGTCACAATGGATGCCATGCACGTGGATTTTAAATACAGACTTCACAAGTAATTGAAGGTGGACCATTGAAGGCTCCACTTATGTAGTCAAGCATTCAGCCTGTTATTTCCCTCAAACCAGCGTCACAATATGCCGAACGCCATGGATGGAGCCGTCCTCGCTGTGCGTAATGACACATCACCTACTTAGCTGGCAGAGCCGTCTCTCCCTGAGAACACAGGCTAATCTGTTTCACTTGGAGAACAGCTACAAAGCATTCGGCTGCACAGGACGCGAACATTACCCACAGACTCGGCGGTGACTCATCCGTGTGTTGAGACTTCGGAGGGAACAATTGAAGACATTTCAGTGCTCTTTTCATTTCCGATAATCATCGTGCGCCTGTGTGAGGAAATCCTATCCCTCTAAATATTAGCAGGGATAAAGACCCGGTCACACAAGTGTTTCAAACTGCAGAATTTTTACAGCAAAATCGGTAAATTAAAACAATCTCTCAGCGTTGGTGAACTCAGAGCTGACCTTGAGAGGAGCTGGAACGGAGAAAGCTACTGTAGCTTATTAGCAGTGTTACACAATCCACTTAACTTTCTCTGCCAGAATAAAAACTGCTCCACAAAGATTGGAGGCTTAAATAAGTCAGGAGTACTGTATTTTCTGCACTACAGGGACTGTCAACAAAACAGTCAGAAAGTCAGTCAGTCAAAATTTACTAATAGAAAACAAACCAACGTTCTGACAACTCTGTTCACGTACCAGTAGCTCTTACCGGTATTTGCGCCGCCTTCGTTGAAAACAGTGTATTTCCAACTCCATTTGTCACAGTTCAAAGCTACATGAACAGCTGTTTTATTTTTTCCTCCGAGGTAACGTCAGTGACGTAGTTTTATCTTTTACCAACAGCAAGGTACAACAGGTAGTACAACTTTTTATCACGTAGTTAGTGCATCACAAACGTGGAGGGAACTTTTCCCTGATTCAGTAAACACGTAAAAGAAACTGATACCGCTACGGTAAATCAAACGTTAGTGCAATCACAATATACGCCCCCTGACTACGGCAGCCATAATTAACCAATATTGATCCATATATAAGGAGCATCGGATTTTAAGGCGCACTTTTGGTTTTTGAGAAAATTTACGGCTTTTAAGTGCGCCTATAGTGCGGAAAATACGGTAAATAGTGCAAATGTTGCTACTGAGTTCACTGTGTTAAACTGTCTACAAAGCAAACAAACTAACTCGTTTGCAAAGCTGCCCAATGGTAATATTTTAACATCCACTTTTATTAAATTGTTTTGTAAAATCTGAGGAAACTGACCTGCTTATTGTCAAAAAATGTCAATTTTAAGATAATGCTAAAACATTCAGAGCAGCATCTCTGAATTCAAATTGGTTTTTTTTGCTACTATGTTGCAGCAACATCAAAAATGCCTTCAGAGAGCAAGCGGAAATAAATGCTTTGTTTTTGACATTCAAGATACACACGGTGGTTTCAAAGGGCAGCGTTTGCCTGAGGGCCGGAGAACAGCTCCAGCCAAATGCTTCCTCTTAAAATACCACATCCAGCTGGAAAAATACACGCTTTGGGGAAAAAAACACAGAAAACACTGACAACAACAAATATTGTTTTTCCTCCTACTGTAAAGAATTGTATCTATCTACAGACATTAATCAGCTGTTTGAGAGCTAATTGGTGTGAAAATGTGAAATGAGATTCTCCAGATAAGAGAATGATTTCATCACATCTGTCAAACACTTGTGTTTTCACTTCATTTTTCAATCTCGAGCTTTCTGCCATGCTGCGGACATTTAAGCCTCCACTGAAAAGCCTCCTACCGTAGCTCTGAAGGACTTTTTTTGCTGGCTCACTGAGCATATCTCCAACACACACACGCTGACTGAGTAACATCTGCCAGCCGCTCATTGTCCAGATTTCCCTCTCATTTCAAAGATGAAGTCTAACTCTCCTGCTCTTCTCAGCAGTCCACATTTCTCCTCCTTTGCTGCTGCTCCCTCAGTGCAAACTGCCAGGTAAACAGGAAACCATACTATTTTTCTTACACTCATACGTACTGCAAAAGCTCCTTGATGTATGAACTCAGACCAATTCACACAAGAACTTCCTGTTATTTTATTTGTTGGTATTTCTATGTAAGAAAAATATACAATGAGGGTTAAGAAAATTGAAACCACTCACACGTGTATGATTCATTTATCTTAGTCGAGAGATGTTGCCTCATGGTGCTGGTTGCCAAGTAAAAGTTACACAAAAGCACAAATTGCAAGTTCAATATTTTAGTTTCTTTGTCTGGATTAAACACATGAGGCCTCCAGTAGACTTATAAGTTCAATAGTGAAGATCTTCTGGGCTTCTGGGACCATACCCATGAAGATCCTGATAGTCCTCTCAGACACCTCCTAACTTACCCCGAGCAAGGAGCGTTAGCTTAGGAGCGATTCAAGAACCTCCTCTTACCAAGAACTTCTTATGCTCGTGAGGAGGCGTGGTTGACCCCAAGATACGACTCATCTTTAACTCAGCCTGTTCATAATTTCCTCGTCACTTCACTGGTCCAATAATCTTCTGGCCCACGTTCTCCAAGCCAACCAGCACCTCCCTCCTGCTCGTTAAATCCCATTACTGTTGGTCCACCTGCTTTCCAGACCAAGTCGATCCCAACCCTCCTCCTCCTCATCATCTCCACCTCATGCTCATCAAGAGTCACCACCATCAGCGTCTAGACTCTGGGGGTCTGGTCCTATCTAAAGCCTTAATGGATGACATCACCCTGCCATGTCTTCATCAGAGTCTGTTCTCGTCATCCAATAAATAATGAACTGAGATTGTATTTTAAAGCCAGCAAGCTCCTATAAAACAGCAAATTGAAACTTTAACTTTGGCTTTTGTACAGTTAACAAACAAACCTGTTATTTACTGAATCAGTCGTGCTGGTAAATCCATTTTCACTACTTTTGAACAGCTCTAGTCTTCAGGATGAGTTAGTGAAATTACTTCTGGCTACACTTAATAAGGCTCGTACCCTAACAGCTCACTGCGACTAAACTATTGTTTGCACACAACAAAAACATCAATGTTTTCATGTTCAGATGAATGAATGTAAAGATAATATCTGTGAATTACCTTTTTTGCCCCATTGAGACAGCTCTTCAATGTTCAGTTGTTGGGGACAGCTCTTGGGTCTAATTAGAGTATTTTAAATCACACTGAAAGCTGCTGACTTTTACACAAGGTTATACTATTCAAAGCCTTGTGCTGGATGAAGGGCCGGTGGCCAAAAGGCAACAGAATATCCCCCGAGTGAAACTGATGAGCGCCTGATCAAAACAAAGCTTTGAGAAATGTATGACTTTTTCAAATATTGATTGTTCTGAGTGAGATGAAACCAGTACTGTGTTTAAACACCTCATTACACACCGCACCAAAGTCTTGTGTGATGTTCACTGATGGTATGATTTCATATTTTAAACCTTCGTAGAAACACATTACTGCATTTTTAGGGGGAATAAAGGCCTTGCCCATTATTCAAGAATACACAGTCACCTTTAGAGTAATTCTTACCTGTTGTAGGTTGATCAACACATCTATGTCAGGGGCATGACCTCCTGTAGCCATGGGGCCTGGCGAGCAGCCAGTAGGTAAAGAATAGACCTCTGAAGGGAGCCGGGGCCTGCAGGCAGGTTCGCTAGTGTGACTGGAATAAAAAACTAGGAGGAGACACTGAGTTTGCTACAGGGGAGAGTTTGTGGGATGATGTGACTGAAAAAACAGCCCGAGAGGTGGATGGTGATGAGGGTGGCGGGGGGTTAGTTGTGGGTGTGGGGTAGGGTTAGTGCCCTCAGGAGAGGGGAATAAGCTGGAGAAGGGAGGAGGGAAAGATGGGACGCGAAGCAGCAGGAACCTGGAGGAGGACGGGGATCAGCCCTTCTCTTTCACGGCTGGGGATCCAGGAAGCCTTTGGGGTGGCATAACCTGCAAAGAGGATGGACAGGAAGCAGAAGTTGTTTGTCAAAAATGAGGAACATTTACCAGTCACCTCGCACAGATACTGTACTGCAAACACTGTATAAGATCACTGCATGCTGAGGTATATACACCTACCCACACACAGTTGGAAATAGATGCAATATGTTCAAAGTCACTGCTGGAATGTGAAAACAAAATGTGAATCAGAATGCTACCGTTATGCAAATATATTCAAAGGGATGTGACCAGATTATATAATTAATCAAGCACCTGATATATCAAGGCAGCGTTCAGTGCTGCTCCCCAGCTGCAAGATGGTATTTGTGTGTCTGGGCTTATTTTTAAATGAGTACAGTTAATCACAGAACATTTCCTATGAGCCTGGTGGTGTTGTTACGAGCTGCCACAGTTATAGAAGGTGTTGACATACAAAACAGTCTGTCCGGACTGTTTGGATTATAGTATTACCTCACTGTTTTATATCCCATTTCTTTCCTTTCTACATTTCCATTAATGCCCATTTACTTACTAACAATGTTTAAATGTGACCAAATCCACTCACCATCACCGCAAAAACTCACTAATCACCACAATCTATCACAGACACAAACAAATAATAATAATATGTCATTTTAGAGACTTTTGCATTTTGCGATTGCGTTAGCTTGGACAGAACCAAGTTAGCTGTTTAGGCTTTTGTCCAGTCTCAGCTAAGCTAAGTGGCTGCTAGCTGTAGCATGTTTACTATACAGAAGTGTCAATCATCTCATCTTACTGTATTTACTCAGGTATAATCACAGACTGTAATTAGAAACCAACAGGCAAACAAGACGTCACCCATTGGTTTGTGGACTCGCATTGTGAAGCCAAGAGATCGGCATTTGAACGTTGTCATGTTGTTTTGTTTTTTAGCCAGGAGCGACCATATTTGGTGGCCAGACCTTTTGATCTAGCTAACCACGCCCCGAAATCTTCCTCTTTTTGAAGCCTCATATCTCCTGATCAGATCCCTGAGAAGAATTACCGTATTTTCCGGACTATTGAGCGCACCTGTCTATAAGCCGCTATTGAATTTATTCGAACAGTTTGATGTGGTCCACTCTGACCGGGTCTGATGTGACGAGGCTAAATGTATCGGCGGCAAAGAGCTTGCTAGATTGTAAAAAGCTAACGAGCTTCGTGTTGCCGATACATGAGAAACACCGGCGTTTAGGTTCAAAGCGTCGGAAAAAAGTAGCGGCTTATAGTCTGGAAAATACGGTAACTAATTAACTAATGACACCAGAATGACTTGTGGAAAAAAAATATATTGACTAAGTTTATTTAGTGGCCATTGGGAGTATTGCACTTTTTTGCACTTCTACATTAGCTTCATTTTCAAGCCCCACTTGCTTCGTCCATTTCTAA
>OOFC01050530.1:19266-40275 GCA_900323345.1 Pseudochromis fuscus | reverse complement strand
TTTTAGTTAGTTATCGTTGTTTTAAAAAGCTTCGTTTTTATTTTTATTTCAGTTAACGAGAATGTTTTTTCATTTCTAGTTTTCGTTTTTTCGTTAGTTTTAGTTAACGATTATAACCTTGGTCTGTGTGCAAAGTTAAGCTAACCTGACTGTAAGCTGGTTTTGTGTGTCACATTTAATATACAAATGTCTATAAGTTCATGTAAAGTATTTTCATCCCAACATACCCACAACAGCATAGATGTATTTGACATAGGAGATGTTTTTTATTTCTAAGAGGATTCTGGTGCATAAAGAGTAAATGTTAAAGAGAAATAAGTCCAGCTCTTTGTGAAATCCTTGCTTTTAAATGTCTACAGGTCTTTTTTTTTTTTAGTTAAGAAACCAGCATCTGAACACACAGCACACTACAGCACACACAGGTTACCACCTGCAAGGCAAGCCGCTCTGACTGAGTACTTTATGTCCATCGTCTCTTTCAAAAATCATTATGTTGTGTTAAGAGAGGTGTAAGAGGCCAGGTGCGAAGAGCTGTGTGGTTTTTTCTCTCCTTGCTCCCACATGCACACACATCCATTTTCTGTTTCTCCTCTCCACCGCTTCGATCATGAGTCATTTTACGGTTTGTGTAGATGAAGATTATGAGTGAAAAATCCGGACAGCGCAGGACATAATGATATTTTACACACCGTGGCATGTCCACAGATGGACAAACACACACACACACATGCAGACAGGCTGTCTCTGGTTAAATAATTATGAGGAAACATTAGAGTGTACAGTTGGTTCAGATCAATAACTAATCAGAGTATGACCTTCATACACACACACAGCAGGAATGGTTTCAGAGCATGTTTTCCACCTCGTCATATGAAATCAGATTTCTGGTTGAGGATCTTAACGCCTGGGCGCTGTAGGATTTGTGGTCTCTCCCGCCGTCCTTCACTCTCACAGTGCCTCCCTCCATCCATGCATTAAGTGCGACGTGAATCATTTAGAAATCAATAAATCATTACCACATTCCTTTTTGAGTAATTAGGATAATTACTATGAGAGAACAAGACCATCAGCAAAAAGGACTGGCAACTCTTTTACATAGTTACATTTTGGATTTTATATTTGATATTCTACATATAACAAATCACTTTTTTATAATCCAGGAAATATTCTGCAAGCACAACAGTGACTTATCAATAAAACTCTCTTTTTGTTTGTATTTTTCTCAGCCTCAGCCTTGTTATCCTTATTTTGTAGAATGAGTTAACCTTTTAAACGACAAGGTCCTGAAATTGGGGGACCCTGACACATGTATCTGGTATTTTTCTATAGATGAAATTTCAAAATAAGAGCTCTGCTTAAATTAATTTTCTCTGATAACATGGTACACATCTGTAATCTACGTCTAGTTTAGGTTTAGAAATTTGGGCACAAGTTTTTTACAATTTTTTTATTAATGTTCAAATCCTGGACTCATCCAATCATAACAGGAAAGACAGTTCCTACAACAGCAAAACATATGTTTTATTTTACCGTACGTGACTGTACTTTTAAAAAAAAAACATTGAAAAGTTAGGCAGACATTTTTTTATTAGATTCTGTCTTTCTAGGCATCATTTCTTCAAACTCCAGCTCATCAGGCAGCTATAATCTACATACAATTCTGTTTAAACATCAATAAGAAGGAGAGTCATATGTTTCTTATGAGAAGAAAATGGTTTTACTGGAACCATGTTGAAAAATGTGTAAAGTTTACCTCCAAGCACCACCGTGAGAGATACCTAACTTAGTTTCATACTTTATATTTCATATTTACCAGCTTGATTGCATCATTCATCTGTGCTTGACTTCTAATTAGAGTATTTCCAACAGCACTTGAAGGCATCATAATAGCTGCAATAGCGAGTGGCATTATTATGCGGCTGCACATTGATTTCAGCCGAACTGACACTTGTTGCCCTCTCGTCACATTGACTGCTACAAAATAGCCGAATCAATTTTTGACATTTGGTCGCGTCTGCCTTTGGGCGCATTATATATTTATTTAATTATGTATTTTCACTGCAAATTTGCTCTGTCGCTGTGTTCATATATTAGTAAACTCGCTTGTAATTAGTGTGGAGCACAATCATTGTCACCCTGGGTTCACGCGAGACAGGATGTACCAAAGAAAAGTCGACAAGGTGAGGAAGATGGATCAGTGACGCATTTGTTTTCAGTGCCTAATTTTCTGGAAAAACAACAACTAATTCACAAACTCTCACCTGAAAACACAGACATGCAAGGACACGATCTATTGTTTGATCCCGTGAGATACAATATGATTTACCACTAGTGTTATATAAGCTGCACAAACTCATGATACAAAGTGACACACTGATTAAAAAGACACGGATCTCATTGTTTTAATATGATGAACTGTCATTGGTAGACTGGTAATATTCAAGTCACGTCAGTTTATTTATAGAGCACTTTTAAAATTGCACATTGACCAAAGTGCTTTAGAGAGAAGAAATGATTGTATTACCTGATTCATTATGGCAACCAAGTGAAAACACGGGAATGATCAAATAAAAACATGGACAAAGATGACAGGATGTAAATGAGAGAATACAAGAAAATTAGCAAAATTTTAGAACATAAGACTATTATCATATGTGCAACAACAACATCATCAACAGGTACAAACAACAGAGAATACATTGATATTACACTGTCTTCTATTCTACAGTTTGAAGAAATGAGGAAAAAGGCTCCATCACCTGTGAATTAAAGGTGGGAGCATGGTAGTGAACAGTGTATCAGCAGATCTGTGGTTTTGAGCTGGAATAGGGGTTATCCACAATCTGAAAACCAATTCACTGAAGTGAAGTCAGAACAGGAGTTACACTGGGATTTTTTTTCATGATAAGGCTAATTAATACCTACAGTTATCGAGGAAGCAGAAGTATGAATTACAGTGAATTACAGGCTGTTATTTGGTGATGAAGGAGGCTAATGCTGTCTTTCATGGGAGTTAACAGTCAGAGAGTATATTGTGTTTCCAGAGTATTCTGCAGGGCTGAAATTTAGGACTTCAGATTTATTTGGATGTAGCTGAAGAAAGTTTTCCACCATTTAGGATTTTATGTCTTCAACTCAATTCAGTAGGAAGGTAACAGAGTATTGGGTTACAACTGGGTGTCATCTGCGTAACATCGGAAGTCAGTAATGCATTTAATAGCATATACGGGGTAAATAAAAAAGGGACGAGTATAGAGCCTTGAGGTACTCCACAGGAGATGGATGCAGAGGAACAGCACACGCTATCAATCCAAACTGAGGCTGATCTATTTTCTGTCAGAATTACGAGTCACACACAGTTAAACAACATGGTAACAATGGTAATTATAAAGACATATCCATTATTCTTTTATCAACCCTAAGCTGCTCAGGTGGAAATAAAGGTAATAAACACATCATGATCTTGGTTACACTTTAATTCCATTCTTTCTCCCGGTGTATCGCTCTAATCCCATGTGAGTATATTTAGTGGCAAACTGGTCGCAGCTTATCACATATTACTTGCTTGTTGTTTGTTTACACCACTGGCAATACAGACGGCATTAAGCTCTTCTGTGTGAGTGCGTGTGTGTTTGTATGTATGTGTGTGTGATTGAAAGGGAAAGTGAGAATAACAGCAGAAGGTTCACGGGCCTGTCTGTCTATATTAAAAGTTTCCAACAGAAAGGGACTGCTTTTAATTGTGTCTGGAGGGTGTGTTTGTTTTGATGTTTGCTGACCTCACTGAGTGCATCCAAATGGTGCTTTGAACAACTGGGGGCTCACATCTGCCCAATCTGGCTGGAGTATTGTTTATCTATACAGTATTTAAGTTGATCTATTTTAAAAAGGTAAGTTAAATGGATGCACTGAGCCACAGCACCAACAGAGCCAGGCTTTATCATTCAACATCAGTGGGCAACTCCGATATTGCTCCCATAGGTGAATGGAAGTAAATCTAGGGTATTGTCACTTATAGCTTTAAAAACACGATGCCCTAAAAATGTGTAAATATTGTATATTGAAGTCTAACTCCCACTAGTACTTTGCAAAGGTTTTCTTTCAGATTATATACTAACCCTTAATGTTAATGTTTACTAACCTGGTTTTTGTGTTGCTTTTATGTTTTATGTTTTACGTAAGTTGCTGAATACTTGAATTAATAAAGTATCTATCTATCTATCTATCTATCTATCTATCTATCTATCTATCTATCTATCTATCTTGCCCCAGGACTAAATGACTAGATCCTGGGCAAGATCAGAGCATGATTTCCTGTCTGGAAAAAAGAAAATCCCAGAAATTCCCTTTCTCTTATAATGATTTAACAAGATAGTGTTGATATTTCACCACCAGAGGGCAACAGTGTTCATATAGCAACTGTACTGTTGGGTGATATCTTGACAGAGGCTTGTGCTCTCTGAGTGCTTTCTAGTTAAAAATATAATCAGCATGTTAATTGATATTAAAGACAAAAAAAAAAAATTAATTAAAAGAATACACTTTCCATTGAAAAAAAAAAGGTTTTCCTGGATCAAATACCGTCCTTATGTGTAGGCTGTCTCACTCCCTCTGTGTCTTTGTCAATCTGTGTGTGAATGTAAAAGTGAGCCAGGATATGCAGGTTACAGTGTTTGGCAGCCTGCGCCTGAGCCTGCGGTTAATAATTAAAACATTTCCTCAGGGCTTGGTAAAGCTATGTGAGTTACGGTGCCCCTGAGAGGACAGTACATTAATGTAAAATAGCATCCTGAGAGACAGCATAAAGATAGCAAACAAGAACAAATATGAATGTACAGGATGCTTTTATACAGTAATACACAGTGCTCACTTTTTAGAGATACATAAAACTTGCATAAAATCCTAAAAGAAGTCTTAATTACAGAGATGATTTCTCTCTGTGTGACTGTCAGCGTGACCTCTGGAGCTTTAAAGTCAATGTAGTATATTGGTTGTTGCACAAAATCCCTGCTCAGATGATGAATATGGAAGTTATACTGTAATATGTAATAAACTATTACTAAGAATCACACTGACAGGACTGACAGGTAATTCATAGACTGGACAGTTTGGACAGATGTTCTCCTGTATCATCAGCTCTACATGGATATAGGGAAATCAAGGAAAGATCTGCCAAGAACTCATGCAGCACATGAATAAATCGTATTAGTTTATTTATATTCATTGGTGTTCAAGAAGACCTGACAAAGAATTGTGAGTATTTTTAATTCAGACTTGGATCTTATAGTTTTGGTCCAGTACAATTAAAGGAAGGTATACATGTATAGACGTCCATATATATGTATATAACTCCATTGTCAACACACTGATCAGCTCACCATCCTAAGATAGCCCCTGTCCCTTTCAGCCAATCAAATACAAGCATGACTAAAACGGTCGTCTTGGAGACGTAGCCTCCAGGAGTGCACGTCTGAATTATCTACTGTGACTTCACTCCAAAGATAACAAGAACAAGTTTGCCCAAACATTGGGGTAAATCTGTCTTCCCAAAATATTGGTAATAACTAACCCACACCCTCAGAAGTGGGTCTTATGGCAGATGTGATGAACAAAAAACACCTGTCAAGGTTTCAGTCTCTCACAGAAGAGGTGGTATGAGTAACCCAGAGTTCATTCTCTCCACAAGAAAGAAGCTGTTGAAATTGTTTTGGGTTTTTTTGTCTTAACTTTTGTTGCCAGGGATGAGCAAAAGCAGTGATGTGTAACTAGGGCACTGCATCTCATTTATAGTTTGTCATATACTGTATGTGTTACCATTCTCCAGTGGATAATTTACAGGTGCTCTTTGCATGACAGGAAGCCAGCGCTGAAAGAAAACAAGATTTGTCGTCCTTCGGTAACTCCAGTGCTTTTTTTTTTTTTTAAGGCTGTCATCATTTTCTGTTATTTTATTATGTTTTTGTCACTTAAACACCCCCAGCTTCTGTTGCTGAGCCTGACAGATAAACTACATTTTTGTGCAGATTTAAGAGCCCAGATCGGTGACTTATAGGAGGCCACACAATCATGATGTCGTGGGTTGTAATTCAGCTTACAGCTTTCATCCACAGTCTTATTTGTCCATTTTTTTCTGTGCAGTCATAAAGCAAGGGAGGACAGTAAGTCAGTGACACGTACAAAAAAAGAACAAATGCCTCTTGTCTCTTCTTCTAAAATGCCACCTCTGCCTATAGGTGACAGCCACTGGGGCTTGAAGGGAAAGGTGAATTTATATTAATCATACTTACTGTAAGTTCCTGTGAAAAATGTGTTTAATTACCATCCTGTTAAAGTGTTATGAAGGCCACGTGCCCTTATGCAGGATGTTTCAAAAATCCACCTTAATACACTGAAACAGGGACACTTTAAACAGACTCTGTGTATTTGAGATATTTGTTTTGTGTAGTAACTCAGGAAAGTGAAATTGCCTGGATATGCAAATGATCTCCACCTTGAATTCTCATTTTCACATGTGTCCATAGGTAAACACCACTTTCCCGGATGATTTTACAGGTTTGTGTACTTCTCCTCTTCAGGTTGAGGCATGACACAGTAAAATGCAAAATACTTTAAGACAGTGAAATGGCTAAAACCGCAAAATATAAAGCTTAGATTGCAGTTTTGCCAGTAGGCTGTTCCATGCATAATTGCTTTGAAAAATTGCAGAATGATCCCTTTAACTGGAAAACTCCTCTGTGCCCTGCTGTTAGTTAAGTGTATGTGAAGATACGAGTGTGTGTGTGTGTGTGTGTGTGTGTGTGTGTGTAAGTTCGGTACGGCATATGCATGCTAATGTGTAAATGTGCTTGTGTGCCTGTTTTTGTGACTGAGTGTATGAATTATTTACTAGTAATATCTCATAAGAAGCATATTATACAGACTGCACAAGACAAAGCCCTCCTGAACCCCATCACTGACTATAATCATAGCCTACAGCCGCACAGTGGGAGAGACAGAGAGAGCCGGGGAGGACGAAATAAAAGTGTCAAAAGAGAGAAATAAAAAGTGGAAATAGAGGAAAGAAAGTATTCACTGAAACGTCACTTTGTGCGCCTCCTCTTTTATACCTGTTTTCCTATTTGTTTGTCTGCCTCCCCTTACAGCGTCTTTGATTTCTGTTCGCATCAATCCTTATACGTGTGTTAAATAATTGATTACATCTTTCTATCTAGTCGTAGCAAAGTGAATGGACGCCAGTTTGGTCGCCACGCTGAAAGATCTTTTATGCTGTTCGACAAAGAAATGTCTGCCCATCCATGTCCGTCTCGCTGTCCGCTACGCTATCTGTCATCATCTCTCCCGACACCTGACAATCTCCCTGAAAGACAAATAATGAGCGTTTCACAGGTCACACCATCCCCTATCATCGCTAGATGATGACAAACTGGCCTCACGCTAACAGCTGATCTGCCTGAGAGACCCCCCTCACTCCAGCAATCAATCAATTAGGCTCATTTCCATTGATCAGGTCAGCATTACTGTCCATTTACAGCTAATGGCATAAATGCTGAGTTCAGGCTGTTATTCTTCCCCATCAGTAAACCAGTTTCAGTGTGGATCTTTTCCAATTTGAAACTCTTCCTCTATTCTGGTCCTCTCAGCCTTTCTCTTCATCCCTCTCTCTCTCTCTCCTGTCTGTCAGATAAATACCGTTAAGTGGTTCAGGGGTGAAATCATCACTCACTGTCCCTCTGTGCCTCTTACAAAAAAACACTAGCCTCACACCTATGATTGATATCTTGTATATGGCCCCGCCTTCCCTCCCCACAACCATCAATCAAACATCAGGCCTGTTTTCATCACTCAGATCAGATCAGCTGGGATCCACTGCTTTAGGATGGAGGCAACTACAAGTCCATAAATCTTTACAGGTTAGTGGAAGAAATGTAAATAATCAGTAGTAAACTGTTATAATTTTACTGCAGTTTAAAGTGTTCATTGTAGCTCACAACTGAATGCCTCTACAGAGAGATAACTGGCACAAGCTGCACAGGGATTAAATTTATAATTTCTTGTTTTCATTTCCAAGAAAAATGCTTATGTCAGTGATTTGACTAAAGTGGTGACGGACGGTGGAGCTGGGGAGGCGTGAGAGGGCAGGGCTAATGTAACATCTGAGGCAAGGCCTGTTCAGCCACACCCCCAAATACATGTCACTTTGAGGCCTAATACTTTGTTAATAATTAAATTGTTTTCAGACGGACCACTAGGACACTGATGGGAATTAATGACTGTAGTTAATGAAATCAAAAAGTATAATTGCCTCATTGACATTAACAGTTTTTGAATGGAAGTATTCTGGACTCCGACATTTTTGGAGCTGCCATCTAAAGGTTATTGTTGGTATTGCACTTTTTGGCACTTGTGGTTTTCTGACCTCGTGATTGTGATACATATATATCCAGTCTATGCACATACCTCTTTACATAAAACAGGTCATTACTGGTCAGAGCTGAGCATAGTAAGATAAAAATAAAGATTGTGCTGAAGTACAATGAAATTTGTATCGAAGAAAACAAAAATTAGCAGCTTTGCAAATAAATAAATAGGAAATCAAGTAAAAGGCTATGCAAAAAAATAGATAAAAATACTCCGAAGACATAAAAAGAATTCACATATTATCTGAGATATTATTATCTACATAAGTTAAAGTTTTGAAAGTGTTACAACTGCGCATATAAAATAGTGCAAGTGGTCATCCATGTATGATACCTTTTCTCTTGTGTTTTTGATCATGGTTGCATCATCACACAGTTTCCCTTCGCTACAGTAGTTTAATATATTTAGAAACTGTTTGACAATGTGACTCTTTCAAGTGATAAATAACCAGGAGTTTGTTTGCTTATTAGGCCAAGCTATTATAATTCCATGTAACACAGCTAGACAATGGGATGCTACATACAACACATGTGTTACTGATTCGAATACTAAGACTTCTCTCTAAGAAACCTTCGAGTGTTTGCTGCAGTGCCTTTGGAAGAAGCACTGATGGGAGATAATCTTTCTTATCTTCTTTATCTTCCAAAATCTGTTTAAGTCTTCCTAATTGGGTATTAATTTGGTCAAATCAAGATTTTGATTAGAATGATCCCCAATTAACCCATTTACCTCAAATTTGGAGCCTCAGAGGAGGAAATCTCGCTTTATTTTGAAGGTTATCCTGGCGTGATCCGATTTTTAAACTCCAATGGCTTAAAAGTGGACCACAAGAATATTTACTTTCCTACTTCCGAACAATCATTGGAGAGCAATTAACTGAGTCTGTTTCACAATAAAAATGAAACAGGAGAACAAAATAAAAGCATGGTGGGTTGAGTTTGAGTTTGTAAGTGGAAGAAAGAAATCATTAATGCTCAGTCTATGTCAGCATGGATGTTTGTGTGGCTTAAAAATAACTCACAGTTGACATGGTTACTCAGTAATTACATTGTTTCAACACAAGTCTGACAACCTATATTTGTTGGATTGGTTTTACAGCAACTTTGGTCAATATGTACAAATGACAACAAAGCATCATGACTTTTGTTTCGAAGTATTTCTTCCTTGTTTCTCTGAGCTTTGATAACTAGGAGCAGGTTTGTATTAACTGTTAAAATCGATGCTGTCAGCAGCTTTTCTTTCAGAAGCAACTTTACTTTAAAAACGTGTTGTGTCCAGTCCACTGTTGTCTGTCTGTCCTCTTTCTGTCTGTCTGTCCTTCTGTCTGTGTCCCTGGCTTCCAGTTTATCTGTGTGTCTGTCATGCTCTGCAGCTCAGGTTTGAGCAGGGGGATTAGAACCTACAACCATTTCTTCTTCTTTAATAGGATTTGACAGAGAGGGACCAGTTTCACACTAAGTTGTGCCTGTGTGTGTGTGTGTGTTTATGTTCGTCAGGGGTGTGGTGGTCACATGCTTCAGTCCTGGAGTCACATATAATGTCAAGTCTGAGACCATCAGTGTACTAATCCCTCAACTGTGTGTGTGTGTGTGTGTGTGTATGCATGCTGGTGGCTGTGCTGTGTGTCATGTCTAGGACTTTCCATGTCATAATCCCCATAGGATAAAGTGTGTGTGTGTGTGTGTGTGTGTGTGTGTGTGTGTGTGTGTGTGTGTGTGTGTGTGTGTTGAGAGTGTTGAGGAGGGTCGGAGACAGTCTCAAACTCAATCCTCATAGGATATCCTCTAAGAGCATCAAGTGGCAAAGAGTAGACACAGTGACTCACTCAGTGTGTGTGTGTGTGTGTTTGCTCTCTGACTTCGTGACAGAATTCATGTTGTTTGAGAGCCTTTCATTTTCTTGAGCTACAACTGGAGTTTGTTCGTACTTGACATCACCATTAAAATTCTTGCAGCATCCGCTTTCACTTGATTTTACTATTTTATACTCCATGAATTCTCAGGTAACCTTCACAAAACCACGACGGAGGACAAACTACTTCATTTATTGATCTCATGAAGAATAGATGCCATTGAATACACACTTTTTGTTTGACTGTCAACCTCATGAAAAGTATTTAAACTGTATTTTCCTGGCCTCCACACTTCTCATCCAGCTGTAGAGGGTAGAACAGGTCGTCCACTAATGGCGCATTTACACTGGTACCTACTCGCTTCGGTTTTGGCGCATTTACACTGGTGAAAAAGTACCTGGAACTTGGTACCTGGTACAACTTTTCGCTCCTCCTCTCCTGCGGTTCCAAAAAAAGTACCTGGTCAGGTCGGAGCAGGTACTAAAATCTTATTGGTCAGAATTGTCACTGTGTCGTTGCATCATCACTGCGCAGCACGTAATCTGTCCCCACAAACACACGGGCATTTTAAAATCTTCGGCAAACTCTGCAGACGTGTTTGAAATAACAACAAGAAGAGAAATGGCGTCTGTTAGAAATCCTGCCCCATGGACTCAGGACGAGGTGCAAACCTTTCTGTCATTAGTCGCCGATGAGAAAATTAAGCAGGAGCTGGACGGCGCGGTCAGAAATGAAAGAATCGCATAAAATATGACGTCATGACTGACGGCCAGCTACATGTCGGAGGGTCTATCCTCGGCAATGTAAGTGCAACCGAGGGGGGCCGATCCTGAGCAATCCGAGGCGAAGTGAAGCGAGTAGGTACCAGTGTAAATGCGCTATAAGTGTAAGGTTGACAGATCAATGCCCGGTTCCTCCTCATGTCCGTGGTGAAGACATTGAACCTTGCACATCACTAATGTAAAAAAGGCACTATTTGAATTTTGTATATTTATCATTTACAAGTGTATCACATTTCAAGTTGCTGACAAGTTTTAAAAATAAAAGGGAGACAGGCAAAAACAAGGTGTCAGAGTTATTACAAATAACTTTGAGACCTTGTTTTTGGTTAATGAGCAACTAGTTGTGACTAGTTTGTGAACAAATTCTGCAGAGAGGTGTTAACCTGTGTGTCGCCTGTGTTGTTTACCAGGGTTACTTCATCAGTATGTCAGAAGTTATCTGGGAAAAAAAAAAGTGAGTCTGATTTCCACTGTGTATTCATAATACACAGTATTACAGTGGCCGATGTATTACTGGCTGGAATTATTAAATTATTCTTATTGTTCCGATAATGGAATTTTAACTGGTAATTATATCAGATGATGAACTGTTGTGAACGAGCTACAAATGAATGGTATTTGTTGAGCTAATTAGCTGTGTATCGTAACTTCAGGTAAACCTTTAGCTGAGACTGAGCACCTTGTGCTGCCCCGGTCCCTGCAGACCAACAATATGTAAAGTTACTCTAATGGATTCTGTAGCCAGGAAATAAGATCTGCCAAATAAAAAAGGAAGGTTATTACAGAACATATAAAATCTAAATGAAAAGTAATATTTAAAATTTTAATCAAATTGCTAAAATATGACTGACAAACCAGCATTTGATTGTCGGTAACTCTCTAAATGGTAATCTCAGAGTGCTCATATACGAGCTTTTAAAAAAGCTTTAACGCACACATTATTGCTACTCTGTGCATCTGGCTTTCCCCTGCAGAGTGTGTCCTCAGAAATTACTGCTGTGTGTACACAAGATGCCATTAGCAGGATGAATGGTGAGGCCTTTATATCATAATCTGAAGTAAGGTTAGCAGCACAAGGTGCACAAGCAGATACAAGAATTCTGCCTTGTTGAAAAGTAAAATGTTTGTGCACCTGCAGCCTATGAACATATGTTATGGCGGCGATGCTACTGTTGACACGTTAATTACTTTCCCTTATGGAGTATAAAAGTGACAGATGTTCTCCAGCAAGTGTAATATTGCATCTGGAGTTGGTTAATACATATCTAGACGAGATAAAGGAAGTGAGCGGACCTGTGCGGATGATTTTGTGTGAAAAGAAAGTTGTCCATAGCAAGAACTGAGACAGACGCTGCTTCGATTGCTGTATGAGGGTTTGCAGAATCGGAGTGCGGTGATCAATTGTTCCCTTTCACAAAGGTAAAGCCATATATCTTTCTCTCATCCTTGATAAACCATTTTCATAGTCCAAAATTGATAAAGTCCCCCCTGCCTGTCTCTGTTGACTGCTGCCCTCTCTGAGCCATGCTACGCCACATCATTATCCAGGCCACCTGCTAGTGGGTCGACAGATGGGAGAGGCTTACCTTGTGCACCCCCGACTGACAGCCCGAGTCTTGCAAGCAGACGTTTGTCAATGACAACCACAACAAACTCTGCATGACACTTGTATGCTCAAACACTTCCCATATGTGGCTCTGTAATGTGCACACCCCATATGGTCAGTGAGAAGAAAGTTATAGTGAACAACCAATGAAATGCAGAGGAGGGTTTGCACAGCTTGGAGATGATCTACAAAGTGCAACTGTGCTGATTAAAGCCAGTGGCTCCTAAAGGTGCTTTCCATATGTTAGGTTACTTCATTGTTTGAATTACAAGTACGTGCGGCACAAATGACCCTCTCAGGTAAAATACACAATATGCTTCTCAGCCCCAGGCCTATATACACACAGATTACAGTTTGACTTTGTAACAGCGATCTGATGCAAAGTTATTTTTAGACACATGATTAGCATAGCTCTAGGACTCTGTTTCTCTAACGGTCAATCCACCACCTCCAGCAGATATGTAATGCCTTTCAATTTTGTTCAGACTCTCTGGTTTTAAGAGGATCAATTGTACTGACTCTGGAGATCCTCTGAGTTTTTCTTTAACCCTATGATCACGCCGGTGCGATCAGATCATGTGACTGGTTTACGATGCCGTAGCAGGAAGACACAACCTCACCGGGTCTCCGTTTCAACTTGTGTTGAAAATACGGATTTCAAACTATTTACCAGTTGTTGAATTGTGGTAATAGACCAGGTAAAACCAGACTTAGGCTGTGATGAAAAATAAACATCATGCTTCTTCCTGAGTCTTGTGGTGTGTGATGCACGTTTGGTGCAGGATGAAACAGTTAAAATGGGTGATGTAAGTGAAACTTATATTTGCATCTAAGTTATAGAAATGACTTTTTACACTTTTGTGGTGTCCACAGTAAAAATAAATAAATAAATAACTTTTTCCCTTTTTTTTTTTTTTTTTTTTACAATTTTAGGTTTAGTGTGTTCATACATCATATGAAAATAAATAAATAATTGTAAAATAACATGGTTAGGTTGGACTGAAACAAAACAAGGCAAGGTAAACAACAAAAAGGACCCCAGGGCCCAGAGGGTTAATGCCACCAGGAGGGTTGTTTTTTTTTTTATGTGAAATGTCTGGACAGCAGTTGGATGGACTGCTGTGACTTTGCTTCGCTACTTCTTTTGGACGCTTTGAACTTAAACACCAGTGTGGCTCATGTATTGGCGGCACGAAGCTCGTTACCTTTTTACAAGCTAGCAAGCTCCGTGCCACCGATACATTTAGTGTCGTCACATCAGACCCGGTCACAGTGGACCACATGAAACTGTTCGAATAAATTCAATAGTGGCTTATAGACAGGTGCGCCCAATAGTCCAGAAAATACGGTACTTTGAAATATTGTAACAAAGACAAATGGCGACAGAGAAGAAGCAGAAAAAGAAGAAGGAAGCAGTAGATTTCAAATTGAAAGCGTTGAACTATTTTGGCTCTTTGAGTTAACCCCTTAAGCCCTGAGCTTTTATTTTGAAATTTCAACTATAGAAAAACACCAGAGACAAGTCTGAGGGTCCCCCACTTGGGGGACTTTGGGGTTTAAAAGGTTAAATACATAACTTTGTAACCTTTTAAAGGATTTTCTTTAAATGTTATAGACACATGTTGGATGACTGCAGAACAATCTGTGATAATTTCTTGTTTTGTTGGACATCAAACATGTATTATAGCTTGGCAGAGCTTTGGGATCACTTAGCACTTTCTGGTTAATACTTGTAGGAATGTGGCAGCTCTTTGTGCTCCTCATAAAAACACTCAGCCATGTACTGCACATGAGCTTTGCCTGAGGTAACTGTTGTCATCACAGGGGCCTGGTCTGCCTTCACCAGCCATATTATCTGAAGACAGAAAACAGCCAGCAAGGATGCTAATTTGGATTTTTCTGACATACCTCACAACATATTCCTGGACATATTGACAGTCCTGTAAACCTCAGCTGTAGTTTGTGGTTAGCATATGTTTGCATGCTAAAATTCTTAAAGGGAAAAAAAATGGTTTTAACGTCAAAGACTGAACCAAAATCTTTTTTTTAAACCCAGCCTCTGTCATTTTCTTTCCTCCTGTTGGGTTTCAACTCTATTATATTAAGAAGTGCAATGTAAAATAAGCAAAACAAAAACAAACAATTCAGTTAATATTTCACAGCACTTTCATTTCACCATTCCTCTGTTGAGCAATAATCTGGCCAACTGTCCAATTTCCCGTGTTTATGTTGTGCAGTATTACTGTGTAAACTTTTTTATTAAACTCTATGACCTGCAGTCTAGTCTGCAGAGTGCAGCACTGTTGTTTATTATATACTTTCTACATTTGTTTTGTCCTAATGTTACACAATCATAAATCTTACATGAACACACCTTGAGAGCTGTTGAGATTAAGATATCCAGTCAGGATTAGAGACTCCTTTGACGGATTACATCTCACGTCTGTGCAGTAAATACCGAGATAGTGTTATTCCACTTTTAGTAACAGTTTCTATTGAGACTCACTGTTTTCTCCTAATCTGTCCTCGTCATAGAGTAAAGCGCTCACTCAACATTATCTGTGCGTAGGCCCTGGGCTCCATTAGTGGCAATAACACCGAGCCGTCTACTGTTTGTGTCTGAAATGCTGCTCATGCTGCTGCAGGAATGTCACAGAAAATTACTGCACCTTTTGTGTAGCCGTGGAAAAGCTTATGATATTACTAAGGCAGAATCAAGCAACTTTTTGCACCTGAATGCACCTGATCGTACACAAAGAGGCAGCTGCTTAGGTTGACACGGCAAGATTTTAGGTGGTGGTCCTCGCAGGTGGTTAAATCTTTCTCAGCGGGCTCCATATTTATTGCTCTCTTCCTGCTTCCTCTCTGTTTCTATTTGCAAAATCAAGTTTCAAATATTTTTCATTACTTCCCAAAGTCTCCAAAGGCACAACAGATAAAAATGCAGACACACACACACACACACAGCTTCCACTGTGACCATCGTCCTCCTGCACACAAACAACACACAAAACTATCTGTCTTCGTGCACAAACACGTTCACGCCATCTTACTAATGTACACCAAGAGGGAAGCATAATTTCTGATTTGCTAAACATCATTTACTTCCCTGTTGCCGTGGGGATCACTGTTTTTGCCTCACGCTCTATATTGATGCTTGATAAATGTGCTGTGAACAACGCTGCATGCATTCAGTTTGAGTATCTGTACGTACCAGCCTCTCAGGGGTAATTAGTAATGGATAAAAGTCAGACATTCAATTTTTTAATATTTGATGATGTTGTATCATTGATGTGTGTTGTTGTTGATGCTTCTTCATAAAGACGTGCAGGATGGAGACGGCATCAAAGACTTCTGTGTGTTTCTGACTTTTTCCCACTCTGTCTCTGTTTGTGTCCTTTATATTACACTGGTTATTATTGGAAGTCAGCACTTCTTGTTTTTCTTTTATGACTCTGTACGACTGCTATCTTTGTGGTTATTTTTACACAGAATTTATTTAAATGTTCTACTAAAACCCATGTTACTCTGTTAGATTAATTAATCTAATTTATATAGCAGCCACTTTATTGTATCTTTTTTTAAACCATCTTCCTCCAAACTGGGATTTAGCTTTCCAGTTAACAGTCCTGTCACACTTTGGCTGTCCACACATACTTAAGTGGTGAACATATTGTAATTAAATATGTTATTTATCACAAGATGCACTCAAAAAATTGTCTTTATTAAAATACATAAAAATATAATTACAAACATAGCTGTCAATTTGCAGGTCTAACATAAAATAACATTTAAAGAATGTAATTGTAAATAGTGTTGTCAAGAAATAAAAAAAAGAGACTAATTAATTATGACCTGTAATTAACTGATCTAATTAATCTCTTTTTAAATCTCACCAAAATTGGTGAGAAATGCCCTCGGCTTGAGGTATTTCCATTTAAATTCATTAAATTATTGTGGTAAATCAAAAGATTGATATATAAAAAGTGGCTTTATAAAGTCATTTATTGTTTTTAACCCTTTATAACTTGAGCCTCCAGGTTTCCACCTGGACCTTTAATGCTTATTTTGATTTCAAAGTTAAATTCAACATGCAAAGTCTAACATTCAGGTGAGTTATAAAACCTAACGTTAAAAATCTGTGTTTTATTAAATAACATAATTACAGGTTTTATGTGCAAGATCTAGTGGAACTAATCCTATAACTGCACTTTATTTGAATTCAATATTATTCACTTTTTTCTGCTTTAGTTGATGTAATTTTCACTTTCATTAAGTGTTTTAACCCTTTACCACTTGAGCCTCCCAAATTTCCACTTGGACTTTTTATGCTTATTTGAGTTCAAATTCAAATATAACATGTAAAATCTAACATTCGTGCGCATTTGCAGTGTTTTTGTTCACTAAAACGCTAAACTCAAATTCGTCACTCCTGCAACACCTATTATATAGTAAATCAGCTGTTTGCCGGCTTCTGGGAGAGACGATAGTGAAATTACCGTAATGACACCATATTCACTTTAAAGTGCAACATCTCAGCTTTCAGAAACCATTGGAATTTTTCCAGTTGTGCAAACCGTGATGTAATTATGATGTAATCCAAAGATGCATGTGCAGACGTAGCCGGGGCTACGCTCGGAGGTAAAGGGTTAACAGACTTGAACAGATGCAGTCCTCTCTGTTTATGTTGCGCTGTATTAGCGACAGCCTGTTGGTCGCAGACTTGCTCAGACGCAGGATGTTCTCCTGGAGTTTAGTTTGGCGAAGAGCTTGGCTGTGACTCGCTAAATTGCTAATGTCTTTGGTGCTAACGTTAGCTGTGGCTGGATTATGTTGATGTGGTAGGCTAAACTTGAACTGCTTCGATGGTCAGCAAACTCCTTACAAAGAAGGGATATCACTCTACCTCTATCAACGGTGCCGTCGGGGTGTTTTTGAAATACCGTATTTTGCGGACTATAAGCCGCTACTTTTTTCTGACACTTTGAACCCTGCGGCTTAAACACCGGTGTGGCTCATGTATCGGCGGCACAAAGGTTGTTAGCTTTTTACAAGCTAGCAAGCTCCGTGCCGCCGATATGTTTAGCCTCGTCACATCAGATCTGGTCAGAGTGGACCACATGAAACTGTTCCAATAAATTCAATAGCAGTTTATAGACAGGTGCGCTCAATAGTCCGGAAAATACGGTACTCACCGCTCCTCACCTTGGACGTTGATTGGCTGTCATTGTGTTTAGCATAGGCTCCTATCAGGGTGTGACTGACCATCCCACCCTCAACAACTCAAGCACAAACAGCCCAACACATAAAACAGGTTTTATAAAAAGGCAACTTGCATATAGACAGTCAAGTTAGAGATTAAAAATTAGATGCTAAATATGACTGTAGTTAATAAATCTCAATTAATGCGATAATTTGACCCCCCTAATTGTGAATAACAATAAAATCTGAATAAATATTTTTATAAAATTGCTACATTTACACACATATATTCTTCATTAAACATTAGAAAGTTTACACAAAATTTCAAGCAAATGAAAGTTTTTATTAATTTTATTATGTCATGTTAATTTATTTGTAACTGCTGCATTTTTGTTTGTTATTTTTGTTATTTTACAGGATTTTTTGTTTGTTTTTTGTGTGTTTTGGGGCACTCTAGCTGTTTCTTGTATTTTATTTATATATTTTTTCACAGTAGGAAATAGTGATGGTGAAAAATGTGAGTCAAATCTGGACCAGTGGAACATTTTTATTCTACTCACTCTGAAATTCAGTTGCAGCTCAGTTACCTCAGTTTACTGTGTCCCTCTCAGAGGTTTTTCCTGTAAAGTTTCAGGGCAGGGAGCGAGTATGTAGCCTGGGGCAGGATGCTGATAAAATCTCTGAAGTCTTTGAAGAACACAGAGCTCAAATCTGAAATTTGATTTAAAAACCACAGTCACAGTTTTTTTTATTTTATTTGAGATGATATCTTTCTAACACGAGCTGATCGAAAAGTTAGATTTATCACGTATTTATTTTTATGGATGTCAAATTAACCCTTTTGGTCCATCGGAGGAGGAGGAGGGTGGGTGACGTTGGAGATGTTCAGCCTTCCACATGAGCGCCTTCGTAATGACCTCAGCTGATGATTTGTTTGTTTGATGTGTTCTAGTTTAAATTCCAAGTCTGATATCTTATCCACGCACTGATTATATGATTACTAAACCTAACGAGCTCATTAATTGCTCTGAGGCATTTTAATGAAGGTTCTAATTGAAAAGCATCCAGCGCTGATAGAGAGAGGAGACCCTGGAGAACTTCAGCATGAGATAGAGACAATTCAGACACGAGAAATGTTTCATTATTTTTCCTCATATCAATTAATTAGTTTTCAATTATGGTGGCCAGTGAACAAACTTGGTAAGAAATGGAAAGGACCAGACACGGGCATTAATATTTTATCATAGAGTTTGCGACAATGATTTGTTGTTTCTGTGTCCCTCAAAGTAACCACAGATGTAGCCTAATTATAATGTGTGTGAATAAAAAGGATGTTTTTTGTGACTCCTTTTCTTCTCCACGACTTTGCTGAATGTCAAAGAAAAATATTACTTATTTTTAAAAATGCATTTATTATCTACCTCTTGTTTTCCAGCTTCTCATATTCCTACTTTCCTCCCTTCCTTGTTTTTCCTCCCCCTCCACAGCCCTACTTGAACTACTCATCCATAATCAGGATTATCGCCACAGCTACCACACTGGTAATGACCTCAGCAGCAGATGAATGATAAATCAATAAGCACAGACCTTGCTGCATAATTGGACCGGGGTGCTCTCATTCATACAACAATAACTTCATTATGTTGGGAGACAAGTGAAGTGATGAAGGTGTTATTTTATGAAATTATACAAATAAAAAACACTGTGGTTTGCCACTGTATAGTAAGGTAAAGAGATTGATCTTTAACTGGAAGGCTAAAAGGTTTATTCTCAGTTCCTAGTGCTCTCCAGTTGGTGTTGTTACACTCGGTGACCTGGCACTTCTCAGTATTATTTATTGTATTACTGTTTTTTTGTCCATGAAGCTAGTGGGTGAAGTTCAGGGCCCCGGTCGTCATTGCGTCACCACTTCTAAATCAGAGAGGGGTCATGGTGCATGATCATTGGATTTCAGACGAGTAGCATTGAGTACTTCAGCTCATCATCTGCCCCTGTGGAGCTGCTCACTGGCCTTCAGAGAAGAAGCAGGAGGTTTAAAGAGGGGCAGGGTTTCTCGGTTTGTCTGGCCTTGGATAATCAGAATCTGCAGTCATGGAGTTATGGAGCTATGGAGAACGACATAGCCTATATGAACATTTGATACTAAACTAATCAGCTTTGTTAACATGCAGCCTGAAGTGGCAAAGGCTCATTCACATGTACACTTTAGGGGTGTACATCTGTCTCCTGGAAAACAATCTAATGCTTATCTAGATACAGAGACTTAGACATGACTCTGAAACAATACATGTTTAATATATGATGATACAAAGAGATTTGTTGCAATGTGAAACAATACATGTCGGACACGTTCTCCACTCGCAAGCAACATTATGCCAACCTGACTCTATAATCGACGCCAGAATCTTACTATGCTTTAGTACACCAATTCATGATTTTTAAAATCAGGCCAGCATCTGATTCATCCCTCCATCCCTCCATCCATCCATCCCTCCATCCATACCGTCCCTCCATCCATCCATCCCTCCATTCATCCATCCCTCCATCCATACGTCCCTCCATCCATCCATCCCTCCATTCATCCACCCATCCCTCCATCCACCCATCCCTCCATTCATCCATCCATACGTCCCTCCATCCATCCATCCCTCCATTCATCCATCCATCCATCCCTCCATCCATCCATCCCTCCATTCATCTATCCATCCCTTCATCCATCCATCCCTCCATTCATCCATCCCTCCATCATCCATCCCTCCATTCATCCATCCCTCCATCCATACATCCATCCCTCCATCCATCCATCACTCACTCCATCCATCCATCCACCCATCCCTCCCTCCCCCCCTCCACCCCTCCATCCATCAATCCCTCCACCCATCCATCCCTCCACCCCTCCATCCCTCCATTCATCCATCCCTCCATCATCCATCCCTCCATTCATCCATCCCTCCATCCATCCATCAATCCCTCCACCACTCCATCCCTCCATCCCTCCATCCACCCATCAATCCCTCCACCCATCCATCCCTCCACCACTCCATCCCTCCATCCACCCATCCCTCCATCCATCCATCCCTCCATCCATCCAACTTCTATACCAGCTCAGCCAGTCGGGTCATGGGGGGCGGAGCCTATCCTGGCTAGCA
>OOFC01050530.1:7219-18430 GCA_900323345.1 Pseudochromis fuscus | reverse complement strand
CCATCCATCCGTCCCTCCATCCATCCATCCCTCCATCCATACGTCCCTCCATCCATCCATCCCTCCATCCATACGTCCCTCCATCCATCCATCCCTCCATCCATCCGTCCCTCCATCCATCCATCCCTCCATCCACCCATCCATCCCTCCACCCATCCATCCCTCCACCCCTCCATCCCTCCATCCATCCATCCCTCCATCCACCCATCAATCCCTCCACCCATCCATCCCTCCACCACTCCATCCCTCCATTCATCCATCCCTCCATCCACCCATCAATCCCTCCACCCATCCATCCCTCCACCACTCCATCCCTCCATCCACCCATCCCTCCATCCATCCATCCCTCCATCCATCCAACTTCTATACCAGCTCAGCCAGTCGGGTCATGGGGGGCGGAGCCTATCCTGGCTAGCAATGGGTAAGAGGTGAGGTACCCCCTGGACAACACAACACACGGAGACGAACAACGATCCATCCTCACACTCACACCTACAGGTGATTTAGAGCAATCAATTAGCCTAACAAGCATGTCTTTAGACTGTGGGAGGAAATAAAACTCCCGCAGCCTCAGGGAGAACATGCAAACATGCATCTGAGCACTTCCACCTGGGTCCAGGAGAGCCTTTCTCTAGTGGAGGCTGGTCGTGTGGGTAACCTGGATATGATGCAGATCCAGTGGGTCTTTATTTGAATATTTATTTGTGAGGAACAACAATGGTGTTCCTGACACACCTTGACCTGGTGCATTACAAGCAGCACCATTAATAGCACCAGTACTACTTATAATATCTGCACTTCATCGCATTTCACAAGTTTAGCCTTGGATTGAAATATGGTGTGAGTGTGTATTTCTGTGGTTTTTTTTACATTTACAAAGAGAAGTTTGTTGGGTCAAGACATTGTCGGGTCAAGTTGACCCAAACACTGTGAGGAGATTTATCATATTCAAACTTAGAAAATATTTTTTCTCCAGGCTTTCAAACAACAAAACAGGTCAACTTGACCTACAACATAACAAAAGGGTTAACTCAATGTAATCCACAAATGACTATGCGAGCCCAAGTTTTACAATGTCAGCCATCTAAATGTATGCCTCCTCTGCTGCCCTAGAAAAGTTTAAAAAAAAAAAAAAAAACAAGGTCCAGTTCATGTAATGTTATTGCAGTATCTCTCTGCCTGGTTTCCTCATCACTACAAAGTTGGTGTGGACAGCAGAGCAACACAAGAGGGAAAGTAAAACAATAGAAAATACATACGATTGTACAAGTAAACAGCAAATCTGAAACTTAATTCAAAAGGTTAATCTTGATCTTTGTTTGCTGAACTTTGAGCTTAAATGCAAATTAAAATTACCAGCTGCTGATGGCACAAGATGAAACATCATGGGTTTTCCAGTTATTATTTCCTGAGGGAGACATAAACCAAATTTCATAGACGGCAGTTCATCCAACTCTTGTTAAAACATTTAACTCTGAAATGATCAAAAGCTTGAGAATAGCTGCTAAATAGACCTCGTGGTGAAATTGTTTTCTCAATTAGTCTTTCCAAAGTCAGTCAGGCCATTTTAACCAAATGCTCATCTTGTAGAAAATATGAATTTCCATCAATTTAGCTACGCAACTGCCCATAACTAGCAGCCTATATATATATGTATATATGTATGATGTCTGGAAAAGTATTTGTTATGGTTCTGCAGCCATAAAGTCCCAACAGTGTACGAAGTCTGATTGACTTTGCCGGATCTCTTTATCTTTTTGTTTACATTTATTTGCTCAGGGAAGCAACACACATAAAACAGAAAAAAAAGCCAGAAAATAAAATAGATGAAGCCGGCAGAGTGGCACAGTGTACCAGCGATAACATAATGGCACCATTAGAACACCTGAGCCAAGATAATAAAGTGAACTAATAGAGATAATTGAATTTTGTATCACCCTCAGTTACAATTTCACCTTCACTACCTTCATTTACCATCTACCTCTCAGCCAGGGTATGAATTTAATGATTTGTCTTTCTTTCTGAATTGCTTAATCTCCCTCTCTCCCTCCCTCCGATATCCTTCCCTCCTCCCTTTGTCCTTCTCTGCCTGTGTCTTGTAATCTCTACCTCCTTTATCCTCCCTTTGTTCCTTTTGTACATGTCCCCCAGATGCTTTAAAAGACTCTATTAAAAACCCTACATATGAATAGATAAAAGTACATAAGTATGACAAGCCAGTAGCCACTATTCAATTTAGCCAGGCACACATACACATAAACACACACAGGCTGTAACGCTAAGTGATGGGTGTTAGGGGAGTTCCTCCATGTCTGACTAAATGATTGATCTAGTTGTGAACACGTGGCTTTGTGTGCAAGTGTGTGTGTGATTCTTCGAATGGGGAATACACAGCTGCAAACTTTGAAGGTCGACGTAGAGTGGGTGGGGAGTGACACACACACACACACAGAGACACACACACCTTGTTTCTGAAGTAACAATTAAGCAGCTGGGGGGCAAAATGTCATTGAACAACACATTTCTTGCACCATTATTCTGTTTTATTGATTTCAGGTAAATGCTACTACTAAACTATGACC
Source organism: Pseudochromis fuscus (assembly GCA_900323345.1). Lineage (NCBI taxonomy): Eukaryota > Metazoa > Chordata > Actinopteri > Pseudochromidae > Pseudochromis > Pseudochromis fuscus. The sequence goes on along the minus strand of OOFC01050530.1, from coordinate 15,848 downwards.
ATTATAAAGTGTCTGGAACTTTATTAACAACTGATGCAATGAGAGCGCAAATTAAAAATGGAGGGAAACAAATTAAAACAGTGGAAAGACATTTTACACTGGAGTCATTAGCGGTTGTGCTGTGTGCAGCTTGTGGCACATGCTAAAGGGGTGTGTGTAGATTAGAAAAAGATGGATGTTACTAATAAGCTAGCTGATGTTCATCTAACAATCTCCTTGAGAGTATTTTTCATTTCCTGAAAACATATTCCTCGCTTTTCAAAAAGAAAGGAGTATACGATACTTGCGGTTTAAAGTTTGTGGTCTTGACTTTGACTTTTGATTTTGATACAAAAAGCAACATCTGTAACACTGTCTATTACCTGTGACTCCCACTGTCTAAAAATACCATATTAATCAATCAATCAATCAAATTATTTATAAAGCACTTTTTATACATTAAAATGTAACACAAAGTGCTTCACATGTTTGAAAACATATATAAAATTAAATTAAATATAGGGATGAGCCGGTTACTTGGTAGGACATTGTGATTTCCCAAAACTGAATAAATACCACACGTAGCATTGCAAAACTGCTTTGTTAACTCAATCATGTTGTAACTAGAATATCTGCTGAAAAAATATTTCTTTTCATGGACTGATAGTAACAGGAGCTAGTGTGTTAGCGGCCGATTGTTGTGAACTGGCTACCTATGCAGCGAAGTACTGACCTTTTACCTGACGGGACCCCAACTTGACTCCTTGCCAGTGGAAAGGCAAACCATCAGAGAAACGGGATCTGAACCAACTAACCACCAGCACAGACTTAGCATCTGTTCTAGTTTGGTTGAAAAGGCGGACGGCGAACTTATTTCGAACGTACGTGGTGCATGTGATGAGAGACAGCGCTGAAAACGGCTCATGTCGTGTGGGTCACTGCCTCGTGCCTCCACTCCGATCAGGTTTTGTAGGTTTTCTTGAGCTCGCCTCTCTTTTAATTTGTATGCTGTTTAAAATTTCTTAGTGAACTTAATTCGTAAGTACATGGTGCATTTGACAAGACAGAGCTGGAAACAGCTCGTCTCCCCAGTCACTTCCTAGACCCTGGTCTTTGTTTTGTTTGTTTTTTTGTCCTCCACACAGCTGTCCTCAGGGACAGTGCAGGCTAGTGCAGACAGTGCAGTTCCTTTACTATTGTGATAAAAAAATAAACCCCAATCAAACCCCCCAATCAAATTATCTGAACTAACTGCAGACACTTATTTGTGTGGTATGACTATAACCCATCTGTTATAGTTTGTACTCTGCCCATCCTCAGCCCCCACATCCACCTGCCTGTAATCCGAGTCGTGACCTCCACCTGTTCCCAGCTCCCATCCCATCAGAGTTATACACACACTAACCCTCTTTCCCAGTCATTTAACAGTATCTTACGTGGTATGTTGTTGTTGACACTCTTGCCATCCTCGTACTTGTTTACTTGTTTGTGTTCCCGCTACATGTTCCAGGCTTCAGGTACGTCTTTATTTCCATCATCTCCTTTAATAAAGTCCTGATATGTTCTTGTGCCACTTACATACCACCTTCATCCGGTTTGAAAGCTTTTGGAAAATGGTGCCTGATGCTGATATTAACAAAGAACAGAGCGCGATATTAAACAAAAAAACAAACGCTGCTATTCCTGTCAACCTAAAATGAACATGTTGTGCATCCTGTGCTGTTAGGCTACATGGTGTTCCTGAGCTCTGAATACAAACATGATGATTTGTGTGTGTGTGTGTGTGTGTGTGTTTAATTATTTAACATACCTCGTAACAGAACCTCAGTTTCACAGGGGCCTCTTTTCCTGATAGCTGCATGTGAGCAAACCTTGCATGGGATATGTAATAAATCTGACTTTCATTGTTTACACAGTGAAGCACAGAGGTAGAGGAGCAGGGAGGTGGAACAGGAAGAGACACTTACACCTGATGAATTAAAACCATCGGACTGACTAAAATGCTGCATTGACTGAACGTGGAAAACACAACAATGTCTTCTGATCACTGATATTGAAATGATCATCTGAACATAAACACACAGAGAAGGAGATGAATGCATAGAGGGCAGGTTAGGAGTGGAGGATGAAGGTAGCAGTGCAGCATGGCTGACAGTGAGAACAGAAACAAGGAGAAGAGGACACTGCATGGATCAGATTGTGAGAGGAGAGATTCAGCAGATCGACAGAGGCAGTGAGTTCGAGGTGACTGACAGAAGGAGGCAGGACGAAAAGATGAGAAACTGTGGGAGACACGTACAGACAGAAAAAGATCATTTAAGTTCTTACAAGTCAATACAAGTCAGTAAGTTCTCTTTATCTATTTTAAGTTTAGTGGGAGAAAAATGACTAAAACCATGAATAAACATTCTCTGGATTACTGCTACACAATAAAGAGAAAAACACAGTAACCTTCAGCACAAAAAATAATGTAAAATTAAGGAGTCAACTTATTAAAATACAACAATTTTCATTAGCATGAGCAACAATTAGCATATTTTCAACAATTAAAATACTGTTAAAATACATCAAATTGTAAAAATTCTTTCTATTCTTGTCAGATTTTTTTGCCGTAATGTTTAGCAAAGGATATTTTTATGTGGAAAAAAAAATCATTTTGGAATATTTTATTGTTTTCTTTTGTTAAAAGTTACACAGCATACATAATTGTTCAAGATATCAATCAAGTAACAAAGAAAATTATGTTGAATTATGAATTTTTGTGAAGTTGTAGAAATGTATTTATAGCATCAAACTTCATTCTAAACTTTCTTTTATTAAATATGAAATTATGACAAATCTGTGAAGGTAATATTTCAAAACTAACTGTGAAAAACCTCCAAACTTACTAAAAAAATAAATGCTATGGTTGATTTGTGTAATTTTATGAGTATCTGTGTCTCATTTAAAAAAAAAAAAAAAAAAAACCTCAGAAATCTGGGAAATAAACAAAACGAAAACATTTTGTTAATCCACACAGTAATATGTTTAGGATGCAGTATTGAGGCTAACAAACCTGTGGAGGTTAGATAGCTTTTTCTTATTAATAAAAAAACAGTTCAGGATATTGTTTAAGTGGAGGTGGTTAATGTGCTTCACTAACCCTGAAAATTTATAATCAATAGTATCTTAAATGCTCATTACTTTACTCTCTGCTCACGTAATAAACACTCGACCTTTACCTTGTGAAAACCAGTATCGCCCACCTCTGCCCTTTTCCCCCTGAAACTCTCTTAAGGTTTTTCTCTTAGAAGTCTATTCATTTCTTGCAGGGGCAGACCGCCTCCACAGAAACACAGCCTTGAAATGGAAATGCAGCACTACCACGCACCGCCATACATTTTTTTTTCTGTTACAGATATTTAAGCACGCTCTTTGAGATAATTTGAACAGACGTTAAAACAGGTCAAGATCTAATCTAATAGGCCAGTGATGTCTCCTTGACATTTCCCCTCTTCCTGTTAGTGAGGCATGATGCAAATGCTATTGCTTTGTTTAATTTAAAATATACAATTGGGCCTAAGGGATCTTATTAGCTGGTTACTTAACTGACCTTACCACTGCAGTACATCTTGACATTAATCTGACACCCTCACACCAACACATACAGCAGTAGCTCCTGTTTTTCTCTCCCACACATATACAGTCTTTCTGTCGCTCTCCCTCCCAACTGTATGACCAACCTGAGCTGTCACATTATCACAGGAATTGAGGAGAAACTGCATGAGTGCACGTCATAGGCTAGAAATGGTTCTTTGTCATTATATGTGGAAAGGGGGCTCTTTAACTTTTAGGCCCACGTCAGACCGGGATCCAGCTGAGATTCTTTTATGTAAGTGTCCAGGCTGATTGTAACCTAAACCATAGAAAGACTGGATAGGGTAGAAGGATTGGCAATTAGTCAGGAGTAGGTTTGGTTGCCTACACTCAGCCATAGTTTCCTGAAATATCAGATGTATTGTAATAGGACGCTCTGGTCAGCTAGAATTTGTTGAAAGAAAAAAAAACGAAGTTGTGTTCACATCAAACTTACTGATTCTGGAGATCCATATTATTATAGCGCTTTCTTGACCTTAGCTAGGTCCCAAAGCAAGGCAAGGCAACTCATTCACACACCAATGGCCACCAAGCTTGTCATGCAAGGCACTAGCCAGCATTGGGAGCAACTTAGAGTTCAGTGTCTTGCCCAAGGACACTTCAACAGAAGGAACCGGGGATTGAACCCACAATCATACGATTCATAGACGACCCGCCTATGAAGGTCTACCACCTGAGCCACAACCACCCACTCTTTAGAGATACTCTTTCAAAAAACTGCGACGACTGCCATAAAAAATGAACAATGTCCTAAATGCTGCTGCCTCTTACCTGTTCTCAAAGTCCTACAAACAGCAAGACTGCACCATGTCTTGGTTCCATCTCAGTACACATACAGTAATGATTAACTTGTCCTTCATTATTGCTCCTCAGCGACTTCGCTAATTGGTTTGTGCAATACCATATGATGCAAATCTTTTACTCAAGATAAAACATTTTTCAACTTGCGTGGGGGGGGATTTGCATCTATTCACATTGCCCAGCACAAATTTACATTTTAGCTTCAGATTTATACCTAAGTTGACTTTGAAGATTCTCAGATAAATGAGTCAGGGCTCCTGGACTTGGCTGAAGATTCAACATCCAAGAGGCTTCTTCAGTTCTGACGGATGAGTAGGAAGCAGCAGGTTTTAACCTCTGTGGGGTCTTCTCAGGGTTGAAAGGACAGCACTGTCGGTGGGGGTAGGTGGTGTTGTAGACTCCACTCAGTTGAGGGACGGTTTTCTTGCTTTGATAGAGATTGTTCTTCATTCACTCCCGTGTTCAGACCATCAGTCCCCCCTATCCAAAATATGTACATTGTTGTTCCTTCTCTTCCTGGTGGAGGTAATCATTCTGCTGTTTCCCCAGTGTAGAGGTCTGAGCATTGTTTGCTGCATTGGACCGTTGGATGCTCTTCTTGTGTCTTTTGGATGGACAGGTTTTTGCCTCAGTGTGTTGCTGGGTTGAGGAACACATGGGAAATTCTCCTTAATTTCTCCAATACCACATATGTCACGACTACTTTACATTTGGTGTTTTTCCTGCAGCCATCACCCACAGCTTTGACCTTTGAACTTCTATATAAACTCCCATAGATAAACATGCTATGGATACAGTTTCACACAGCTGATTCACCAATATGTAAGATTCCAGCTGCTAAATAAAATATTGTCTCTTCCATAATATGCTGATTCTTTGATTTAGGATGAGCCACACAAGCACATAACACCTTGTCATTGTGTATTAACATTTACCAGGCTGAGTGTATAGAGCTGAGATTATTTTCACATCTATTATTGATACTTTGTTTAATTTGATGGGTGCGTGAATTGGTCACATAATCCTGGATCGGCTCCTTCACAGTGAAACACTGGGGAAAGGATCTCGCTTGGCTCTTCCTCGTCTGTACAATCCAATCTGTTCCCAGACTCCCTCCTCCTGATGGACAGCATTGTGGCTGTGTGGAGGTAGATGAGTCTCTTCTCCAACTGGATTGGCAGCTGCTTACAGTCACGATTTTTGATATGGAGTACCATAATCTGCACAGATGCACAGTCCAGACTGTTTGAACTCGGTCTAAGCAAATGTGTAAGCTGTCAGCGCTGTAATGCTTCTGACGACAACCTGCCAGTTTGGGAGAGGACATTATGAAACTTTATTAAGCAGTTTTTCCTACATGATACATATGTGGTAGTTGTTTGTATATTTGAAACATTTACTCTGCATGATCATTGAGTTTTGATCATTTTAAGGCCTTAAATTTTCATACCTCACAGATTTTACACAACTGAAAGAGAGTAAGAGCAGAGAGGAGGATCTGGGGAATAACTTAGTAAAGAAAACTGTATTTTTATCTCTGAGGATGGTAATGTCAAGTCAGTCAATTGGTCTTTTAGGGGTCTCTGGTAGCCCACAAGGAGCCTATTGGTCGGCCTTAACCCTTTTGCCAGTTTGGACCAAGGTCCGCGTAATCTGTACACCCAGAAGCGACAGACTACTACAGGTCACATGCTTGTGTCGATTTATAAATGCAAATTATCCAAATGGACGCAGCTTCTGCGAGATTTAGCAGTGATATCCTTCCTCGTGACTTTTGTTGACGGGATGTCACGGTTCACATGTATTTCAAGCTTTCAGCATTCACTTAACGTTTAGCTCAGCTAGATTAGCATGTGTTTTTCAACCTGAAGGTCAGTGGTTCAAGTCCCCTGTGATTATCTAATAAGTAACCGTTGCTTTTATTATACTTCTTTATACATGTGTGGTTGAAAGTGGAAATAGGGAACATTATTTTTATTATTTATTGTCTGCAGTGTTTTCCACATAATTTAATGATTAAGAGACAGAATGTTTATTTATAAGTTTAGTAAAGAAGGCGGTGTCCAGATCATTTTTTTGCTTCAGGTCGTCCTCAGTGTCAAAAAGGTTGGAGACCCCAGGTCTGTTCACTACTGTCTACAGGATGGATCGGCATGAAAATCTAAACAGACGTTCATGGTTCCCTGAAGATGAATCCTAATAACTCTGGTGATCCTCCTCCAGCTGTACTCAGACATTGACCTCCATGGTAAAATGTACACATTCATGTCCACTTCAGCATGAACTGTTTGGATGACTTTTCAAAGTCTTTAGATGTCCCACTTTGTCGAAGTGACAGTCCTTATTTCAAAGGTTTTTTACAGCTAAATGTTTGTTTTTTGCTTTAAAAGTGACAAATAAATTACTTAGCGAGCCAACTGATCTGTTAATATATCATATTTCCTTAAAAATTACAATGCACCACAATGCATAACTACACCATCACCGAGCCCCCACCATATTTGTGGGATAAAGCTGTTTTTATACAATAGACCATATGTGTGCACAACCCTACATACACACATGTAGGTATAGAAATAACGACAGACAAATGCGTCATCTATCATACAAACACAAATTCAGCATTATGACCTCCTGCATACACACTCTTTAGCTCATTCATACACTCATGCATCATTTCATTTTGTAATCCCTCACACACACATAATCTCCGCCTCTCCCTCCGTTTCTATTTCCCTCCCAAAAATACACACACACACACCTCTACACACATACACATCTTAGCTGCCACGGTGACTAATGAGAAAATGTGACAGCGCTGGCGGTAAGTGAGACAGAGAGGAAGTGGAATCGAAGGACACCTGAATTTGTCATTGAGGAAATGAAAGGTTACAGGGTTCACTGCTTTCAACTTCCTCCTGCCCGACCAATAGCTGATGAGTATTTAGAATAGACTTACACACAGAGACGACCACATCTGAAAGACTCAGTTATGAATGTGACCTCTGTCTTTTTTTATATTCATTTATCTTTATCCAACTGGATTTCCTGACACATCTATCTCTGTCTTCATTTGGATCTTCCTCTCTTTCTGCGTATTTCACTCGCTGCTCTCATCCCAATCACTCCCCTCCTCCCCCCTTTTAGTATTCATTTACTGTCTCTTCATCATCACTCACACTTTGTTTGTCTCTTTGCCGCCTCTGTCTCTGTCCCTGCTCTATTATCATCTATTCTCCCGTCCGTCTTCCTATTTCCTCTACTCATCTCCCCCCTTTCTTTTTATCCACACTCTCATATTTCCCTGTCTATCCATTTCTCTGTCTCTCTTTCTCAGGTGGCAGAGCAGATTAGTGGTTAGTGAGACCATCCCATTACTGTAAGGTTACAGATTCAATCTTGGAAGGGAGACAGTGTGTGCGCATCAACAGCAGTGTGTCCTGTCAAAATGTCCTTGAGCAAGATGCTGAATATACACCTGAACAGTCATTTTAAGTCACTCTTGATAAAAGCTGACTGCCAAAAATGTAACATTTTTGCTTTTTACTGTCCTTGACGTTATTCTGCATTTCTGTTATTTCTGTATTCTGTACTTATTCTATGTTTTCACCTTCACCCATCGCAAGTACTGTTATTACCTTAAACCACTATTTCCCCACAGGGCCTGTTTCTGCTGAATGAAACTTCCTTTTAAGGCTGCAACTCATGAGTATGTTTCAATCATATATTAATCTTTTGGATTTTTTATTTATTTATTTTTTTACGTATAGTAAAGATATAGTGAAATTTAGTCTAGTTTGCCAGACTCCAAGATCACATCCTAATATGTATTGTTTTTTTCAAAACTTAAATTTTCAGATTACCATCATGTTAATTTGGAAAAGCTACAATCAGAGGATGCAGAATATTCTCATTGTTCTTATAGCATGTGAGGCCTTTATCTACTTGAACCTGACCCTATTGTGTTATTATTATTACCTCCACCAAGGAGGTTATGTTTTTGCCGGAGTTTGTCTGTCTGTCTGTTGGTTTCCAAAATAACTCTAAAAGTTACAGACGGATTTTGATGAAATTTTCAGGGATTGTCCAGATGGGGATAAGGAACAAATGATTAGATTTTGGAAGTGATCCGGATCACCGTCTGGATCCAGGAATTTTTTGAAGGATTCTTTAACATTGGGACATAGAGCCATATGTGACATTTATGCACATG
>OOFC01050528.1:4032-32420 GCA_900323345.1 Pseudochromis fuscus | reverse complement strand
CCAGATGACGTGACTTCGGCATCTAATTAGGATGCCTCCTGGACGCCTCCCGGGTGAGGTGTTCAGGGCATGTCCCACTGGTAGGAGACCCCGGGGAAGACCCAGGACACACTGGAGGGACTATGTCTCTCGGCTGGCCTGGGAATGCCTCGGGATCCCCCGGGAAGAGCTGGCTGAAGTGGCCGGGGAGAGGGAAGTCTGGGCTTCCCTGCTTAGGCTGCTGCCCCCGCGATAAGTGGAAGAAGATGGATGGATGTACACTATATACAGCAAAACTAATACAAAGTCATACCTACACTAAAAGACTAAATGATATTAGTGTGCCAGCAGTTAGATCTGTGAATGTCTTCCCACTAAATATTAACTTGCAGCCAGCAGGATGTTAGCCTAAAGCTGGAGCGTGGGCATTTTTTAAAACCAAAATTAATGTTCAACTTAAGCACGATGAAGATAAATCCCATCAGCTCCAGGGAAATAGCTTTGTAGTTAACAGTACACTTTACAGTAGATAATGGTAGCACTATGTACTGTAGCATCTCTGCAAAAAAAAAGTACTACTATTACTACTACAGCTGCTACTACTCACTGTCAGTGTTTTCTGGTGGTAATCTGAGCTGTACCGCTAACAGCAGATTGACTGACAGGTGGATGGAGTGATGCTATTGGTAGAAATTGCGATTCAACTTCTGTTTGCAATTAAGTAACATTGTTAAGTAAGTGAATAATACCACAAGCATGGATTAAAACAAAGAGTTTTCTTTTCAGGTCGACTTCAAAAGCTCAGCAAATGTTTCCATGGCGATGAAGTAAGTATGACAGAGCCTATGGTCTAATAAAATCTTGGAAACATCCAGAAGGGAGGGTGTTAATCTTAAGCTGTGATGGCCGAGTGGTTAAGGCGTTGGATTTGAAATCCAATGGGGTCTCCCCACGCAGGTTCGAACCCTGCTCACAGCGAGGCAACCCATCTATTACACGATTTCCCTCTCAAGATCAATACAGCATACTGACGTTGCCATGCAAATTGGCTGACTCAGTTTGTACATGAATGATTTTGCACTGAACTCAAAGTTCATCAGAAGCAACTGAAGATTGACTGTCAACAAATAACTTCAACAGACAAGCTACTTGTCAGTTTCCTGTTGGTTATAAATCAGCAGGAAACCTGGCAATGCTTTATAATAGGCTTTTAAAAACACTGTTTTGCTGGACTTTCCCATACTGGAAAACAGATTACCTTTCTTTCATGCATAATTACCCCATCTGACGACTCCATCGCTCTGGTTTCTTTTCCCATTTTTAATCATTTGCACAGGGTAGGACCTAGGGAGGCTGATCCTGGGGCAAGAGGATGAGCAGGAGTTTAGCGGTAAGGAAACATCATAACCAGGCCCTGACAGTGTTTATTGGAATTACTATCACAACCAGAAGAGGGAGACCTGTAGGTTTAGCTTGGCATTGGGAAACCAGCAAGTCAGTCTAAAGACAGAGTCAAACTCCCAGTACCAACAATTCCATCTTTCATGCTTAGTCGGTACAAAAGTGTCGGACATGTTGATGTTTTTTGTGGGCTCCTTTCTCCACCATTGGGCAAACGTAACCTTGTTTCTCCAAACTGGTTCTGCTGTTACGATTCTTGATCCCAAAGCCACTTCCTGTTTCGCTGTATGTGTTGGCTTTGTACTTCCTTTTTGCCATCCTTAGAAAGACACGCATCAGGCGTTACGGGTTAACTCAGGTTTATTGTAACGTGGCGTGTTTCCTGGTAAATGTGGAACTTTTCTTGTCACATTATGGAACAAGCCGGTAATTACCAAGAGGTTCAGAAGGACGTCACTCATAGATCCAGTAATAAATTCCTGAATGGTTTAACCCAATCCAGGTGCTTCTGTCTGCTGTTTACTGTAAGTCCCACCAAAGACGGAAAACTGATTAGATGGAGCGGCACAGCCAAGCGCTCCGTAGCCATTAATGTCTTTTCAACAGAGGAACCGAGACAAATCAGTGATTAGTATTAGTGGTGGGGGAGATGAGGATTGCTTGGAAATGACGCTACTAACTTGTGTCTTACACGCATGATAGTATTCAAAAACAACCTCTCCTCATAATTCGTTTTTATGGCTTTCCTAAGTGCTTTCAGTGCGCCTTGCATGCATAATTATGCTCATGCATGACCATTCATTTCTTCCTTTTAATGGCTTGTGTGCAGATGTGTGTGTGTTTTGTCCGGCGAAGGTTCAGATGTAGGTGTGGCGGTCTCCACCTTTCCTCCGGGTCACCTGCTTTACAGGGCTGCGTTCCCTCATATTCCCTCGTTTGGAGGCCATTAGAGAGGAAATGGGGCCGCCAGCTATCTGACCTTCCTCCCCCTCTTCTCCCCCGTCTTCCCCCAAACTCCCCCCGAAACTTTCAGTATCCCGTCATCACCCCGCATCCACCCCCTCCGTCCCTCTGTGTTTTCACAGTGTTAACAATCAAGCCATGGCCCTGAGTGTTCCTGGGCCTAATTGGGCCGACTGCTGGCGTTGATTGTGATGGATGGAGGGAGGAGGGAGGACGAAGCCAGGCCCCACTGTGGACTCGTCTTTCATCTGCCTGCTCCGCACAGAAAAGGGATGAGGAAGGAGAGATGAGGTGACGTACGTCCTGGGCGCTGAATCGTTTGAGTCACAAATACACTCAGTTTCTTATAAAACTAATGAGGAGTCCTGCAAGAAATCCTTTCTTCAAACATTTTTCTTTCAGCTGATTCAGATTCAGCTGCCTGGTTCTGTGGTGCATCTGTCCCTCAGCCTGTTGACACACATGGTTTGACAAAGCAACAGAAACTGCTGCTGTCGTCAGTTTGAATTCACAGTACCTGATGACAGCTGAAGATGGATCACATTGTATTTCATTGCTGCAGGCATTTTGTCAGGTTAATGTTTTTTGCTGCGTTGTTTTGCCAGGACCCCCTGAACTGCCAGTCCTGCTGCGTTGATGTACTCGTCTCTTTCAAAATAACGTGAGGTCTGGTTGTATTCCAACATGGAGATCCAGAGTCAGCCCCACAAAAAAGATCCATATCTGGAGTTCTTAATGTAATCGGTTCTTACAAAGGAGGCCAACGTGGAAGTGAAAAATGTGCAATACTCCTAATGGCCACTAGATGCTGGCTCCAAAACTACTCTCATTCACCCCTTTTCCACCAAACAAGAACAGGTGCTACTTCCAGGCTGGTGCTAGTCCTGGTGGTTAGTTGGTTCAGATCCGGTTTCTCCTATGAACCGGTTTGCTTTTCCACTGGCAAGGAGCCAAGTTGGGGCCGCGTCACCGTAAAACGTCAGTACGTTGCTGCGTAGGTAGCTGGTTCACAACAACCTGCCGCTAACAAGCTAGCTGCTGTTAACAAACTACTGTTACCCTGTTACTATTCTAGTTACAACATGATTGAGTTAACAAAGCAGTGTTGCATCGCTACGTGTGGTATTTATTCAGTTTTGGGAAATCACGATGTCCTTCTTGGTCACATATGATGGCGAAGCGCACCCTCACTGTAATAATGTTTAAATGGAGGAGTTATCGTGTGCATACAAGTGCTGTTGCTGGTTTTACAGTCTACACTGAGATCCAAAGTCCAAACTGTATTTTCATGACTTTACTCCTCTACTATCGCTAGTTGTGTTTCCACCGTCGCTCCTCCAGCTCCTGGTGTAGTCTCTGCTAAATCAGTGCTAAGTCTGGCCCAGCAAAGAAGTGGGGCCAGACTTAGCCCCAGTTTTAGCAGCTGGGCCTGGTTCTCGCAGCGGTGGAAACACAACAAACTGGGGCTAAGTCAGGAACTGGCCCCGAACCAGCACTGGAACTAGCTCGGTGGAAAACTACCAGTGGAGTCACACGAGTTTCAAAGTTGTAAATTATAAAAGAAAGTTTGGAGCAATGACTACGCTGTACTAACGGTTAAAAGGAATATAAATACATGCATACACTGATATCTTGTAATATTGAGAGCACATAAGAAAATATTAAAGCATGTTTGACCATTTATGAAAAAGTTGGGCATTAGACAGTCCATGCTGATGACATCACATGAGCTCAAATTTGAAGGGGTAAAGACTGAAGGCAGTGAACAGAGATTCAACTCAACAGTAATGAAACAATGTGTCAGTGCTTCTGCAGACTAACTCACCAAGTGTAGCTTCACCATGCTGAGCCCAGGTGATGTCAGAGCATCTCAACCATTCAGAGAAATCCCCCAATTTTTCCAATGGGTTAAAACATTTTCACTTCTGGAAATTCTGCTTCAGGACTGACGTTTACAGATTGATATCTTCATTGCATGAGGTCTTTACTTTCAAACTTTCCCATGAATCATTAATTTACATCCTAATCTATCTTCTAAACTGTTTTGACCATTTGTTTTCTGTTATTTTAAACGTGAAACCATTGTGTAGATTTGTTTGACAGATATGAGGCGGCTGAAATACAAACAAGCCAACCAATCAATGTCAGTACTGTTTCCTGCAGCGAAAGGCGCCATTGCCGCTGCCCCCTCTGTAGTCAGCTGCTCTAAGGTGTGTCCGACTTTGAATGTGCATTGATTTGATTGGCAGATGAGCAAGAAGAACAACGCTCAAAGTTTGCATCCTCCAAAAACAGGAACCTCTCCAGACGTCGCTCCGATCTTTGCTGACCCACGCTGTCTGGAAAATACGCCAGAAAAAGACACAATCACTAACGTTTCAATCAGTACGAGTAATCCAATTTTTCTCAGTAATCGCAACATATTACATTTATTCTGTAATGTAATGATACAATCTAGCTACTAGCTATTCCCCAGGACTCGTCAGAAGTATTGCATCATCAGCCAATTGTTTTGAAGCACCAAACCGGTTCTTCCATTAATCCCGCCTGCATCCCTCCACTGCTGATATGCTACCTGTATTGTGCTGTACTGTGCAAGTTGTTTACATCAGACCTAAGTACATGCAGGCCTCTCCTCCTCCTCCTCCTCCTCATCCTCGCAGACCATACAACAACAACTCAGGCACATCTTCCTGGCAGTGGACCAGGTCTTTTTAATTCATCAGAGTGAATGTCATTGCCGACAGCATCCCAGAGAGGCTGCTGAAAACAGATCCAGTGATTTGATCCGACCTCATGCTACCAGATGGATGGATGAAAGCACACCAGCTTAGTGTCCCTTTCTGTGTATTTTTTTTTTTTTTTTTTGTTCGGTGGAGGTAGCCGGCTGCGGTTAGGCAACGAGCCCTTTTGAAACGAGGCCAGTATTACCTGTGTTTGTAGAGCACTTAGGGCCATTGGCGGCTTGCAGACCATTTGCTTATCTTTGGCCTGAGTAATGTGTGTTTGTGTGTGTCTGTGGTTGCAGCCTGGCCCTGGCTGAAGTCATCAATCACCGCAACCCTGGGGCTGATTGACTCACCGTGGCCTTTAGGGGGGCGAGCGTCACGGCGTTAAGAGAAAGAGAGTGCCCACGACAGTCGAGGTAAAGTCAGGTTGTGTGTCTGGGTTATGGAGGCTCGCGTCAGGGTCGTCACTCTCATTTGTTTAGTTAAAGTCGTGGTTCAGCTCTCTGCTACGCCATCGGATCGGCTACGGTTTGCATAATGCAACTGCTGACAACAGCAACATTGTGCGGCGTGTTTACAAGACGGCACGTAAACAAAGCAGACAGACGGGGACTAAATGCACCTTGATCTGGTGATCTCGGTGGCTGAGTTTTCCACATGCTTTCAATAAGCCGACGGCTTCTCATCTGTCTGCTCTCGTATCCTCAACATGGGAGCACAGGGCTGACGTGGAAATCTGTGAGCAGAGCTTGTACAACTTTTTATGTAAATCTTCATGTTCAAAGGTAGAGTTTCTGTTTTGTAATTTTGTATTTATTAAACCAGAAGATTGATTGATTGATTGATTGATATCTTTAGCAACACAAACAGAAAATAATAATTAAAAACAACAACAAAAATATAAAAGAACAGAATCTGTCTTCAATTTGACTAAGTCTGAATTTACATGGTCAAAAAGGAGTAGGAAGTATAAATTTATTTAATCTTCCTCAACTACCACGATATTATTGAGAGTTTTTAAGAGAGATCTGGTCAACACAGTCAGCAAAAACACTGCAACCATTAAAAAGATCATAGACTATTAAATAATTGACTTCCCAAGGTCTCAAAAGTAAAGTGCAAAAAAATACAATACAAGCGATGGCCACAAGATGCTGACTCCAAAAACTCCAACTGACTTCAATTCAAAAATCTTCATTTTCAATCCTGGAGTACTGAATCACAGCAGCATGGTGGTGCAATGGTTTGCACTGTCCCCTCTTAGCAAGAAGGTTCTGGGTTTGACTCTCGGCTCGGACCTTCCTGTGTGGAGTTTGCATGAAGTCCAGGTGGACATTTGGAGACTCAGGTGTTAAATGGTTAATGAAGGGGGGAGGGGAGGATGTCATACATTAAGAGGTTACTGACCTTTTTAGTGGAAAAATATTGTTCAAAGGAGAGTATTTGTAGTATTTTTACTTGATTTGCTTCATGCTCCGAATACCTGTGGAATAAGGACTTTGGAGTTTTTTGCACCTTCAGTGTGAAATTTGCTGCAGAACAACTTCAAAATAAAATAATTGCTTTTAACTCCAAAATAAAAGACTCCAAAGGATGTCAGTATTTTTCTCAATGAGAAATAGGATAATTATCTTATCTCTCATTGAGAATTCATCAAATTCTGATTCTATTACCGTATTTTCTGGACTATTGAGCACACCTGTCTATAAGCCACTATTGAATTTATTCGAACAGTTTCATGTCGTCCACTCTGACCGTGTCTGATGTGACGACGCTGAATGTATCGGAGCTTGCTAGCTTGTAAAAAGCCAACGAGCTTCGTGCCGCCGATACATGAGAAACACCAGTGTTTAAGTTCAAAGCGTCGGAAAAAGTAGCGGCTTATAGTCCAGAAAATACGGTATTAACCAAGAAACAAATGATTAGGTTTTGTGTGAGATCAGAAGATGTGATCCTGAAATCCCAGAAGATCTTCTATTGCTAGATTTTGCCAAGTTATTTTTCAAGTGATCATCTACCACACATCACCTGCAGTCTGTACCTGAAGTGATGGTGTGTGGCTGCCCCTCTGCTCAAAGCTAAAGGTTAGAAATGAATCAGTGAGTATCAGCAGCTACAGCAGGTTCCTCTCAGGCTACGTGTTGAACACAACGTCTCAATCACAGCAGGAGATTCTCAGCTGTGAGACAGAGGTTGTAAATCCCTCCGATGGCACCAGACAGGATACAGAAATAAAAGTGTTATATAGATCTGTACGTGAAGCGCACGTGTCTCTATTTGTGTCCTCGTGAGCTGGGTGTCCCCAAATAAGTGGGTCATGTTTTGCTCTGCTGAGTCTCCCTGTGCAGGACGTTTGGCTTCTTGTATACAGACGTCAAACATCTAAAGCACCAGTCACCATATTAGCAGAAATACAATATCACTCACTATATCGAGACCACTGGTTGTAGTGGAAAGAAAATCAACCACAAACCGGTAGTAGAGCTTAAGTACAATACTCCATAATGTCTAGTTTTGAGCACACTGAAAACCACATTGTATAACTTTTTAAGACCTAGTAATTTTTTGAGGTTGTTCCTTTTTTGTGATCATATTTTTTTTTGCTGTTACTACATAATTTAAACACACTGACTGTCGACTGTCTACCTTTTCCGGCACTGGCAACGTTCCCAAACCGCTCCAACCAGCATGTACGAGCTGAAAATAAAGAAAGTAAAATAATATTCTTGGAAGGATCACGGTTGAAGTAAATATTGACTTTCGGTTTGAAATGGCAAACAAACAGTGGTCCTTTATTGTCGTTGTTGTAACAATAAACATGCGGCTATGGCTACGGAGTGGTCATGATTAAAAGTTTGAAACAGGACTCCCATGGTAGCTCAGTGTTTTGTTGACCCGTTCTTTGATCCGGACCTCCTCCCAAGATCCTGCGGAGGCTGTGAGGAGAAGCCGGTGTGACTACACTACCACACCTCTTACATCATAATCAGCAATGACCAATAGGGGTTGTTCTTTATAGGCAGGGAGTGTCTTAGTGTTGAAATCATAGTCTGTACATAGATGAGGCCAGGATGATGATGACGACGATGATGACGATGATGATGATGATGATGATCTTAGTTCAAACTAAACTTGAGTCATAGTTGTAGGATGTATGGACGAAGCAACTGGGTTTTGAAAATGACGCCAATGCAGAAGTGCAAAAAAGTGCAATACCATCGATGGCCACTAGATGCTAGCTCATACTCGCCGGATCAAGTCAACAATACAGAGCGTGGAGTGGTGGCTGGAGAGGGACCACCCCACCTCCAAGGCACTGCTGAGGTGCCCTTGAGCAAGGCACCGACCCCCCCCAACTGCTCCAGGGTGCGCTGGGATCGGCGGCACCCTATGCCCTCTGTATGCCTGTGTTTGTAGGGTGGAAATGCCATTTGGTTGTGTGTTTGTACTGTGTGCAGCTGCTACAATGACAAAATAAAACTTGCTTTATTAGCTAGGAAGAAGAGGAAGATTTAGGGGCGTGGTTAGCTTGATTGACAGCTCAGGTGTCCAGTGATTTACGGCTGGTTTGGATGATCAAATCTCACACATTAAACATTGTCCTCGGGTTCAAAGGTCAGACCCGCCTCCTCACTCCTCCCTTCATATCCAAATATGGTCACTTCTGGGCCCAAGAAACCAACATGGCTACATTCAAATGCAATGGTAGAAACATGGTGGCGCAAGTTTGGTCCCTATGTAGATCTAAAGAGCTCACTCTGAGGTAACATGTGATCGTACCCTGATAAAAACATAGTTACAGCCTCTTTCTGTTAATACATCTCCGTCAAGCTTCCACATTACGCAACTAAAACAGCGTCAGCTCTCTCAGTCGAGTTGAATCGATGCCTCTCTCGACAGATATGTGACATAATGAGCTTCACAAGAGGAGAATTTATTACAGAGTTCTTGTACTTCTCTGCATATATTTTACACTTGCTGACATTTTTCTGTCCACCCCCTGTATGATGAACTGGAAATAGATCAGGCAAATTTGAACCAAGGGAAAAGAGTCCGGTCAGCCAGCAGCTCGTCTGCGCATCTGTTTCGTAGGAGTTGAGCGTGAAAACATTTGACAGCGGGTATCTGGAGGCCTCCCGACCTCTGCTTCCCTCTTCCCTCCCCACGCCGGCGGAGCTCCTCGCCGCTCGTTTGTTCTGTATCGGAGTCGTATAAACTCTCATCACGCTGCGATCTGTATGAAAATAAATAGCCGGGCCTGGGAAGCAGCCGCGCTGACGTCAAGGAAGAGGACGGGATCTGATCAAAAACACACCGGGCCGGAGAGGAGGGCGACCGTCGTGTGATACGAGTGGAAACCCACAGGTCCAGATTGTAGATTATCACATCACAGATTAGATTTGTAGCCGCTGCTGAGGTGCCACTGAGCCAGGCGCTCGCTTCCTGCAAGGCAGCACAACAGCTCGGGCCTGTGCAGGGTATCTCCCAGGTGTGAGTGGGTGTTTGAATGCAGCCCGGCGGGGAGCAGCCATGCTGACGTCAGGGAAGAGGAGAGGATCTAATCAGAAACACACACAACAGCTGAGCAGGATAAAGACTTGGAGCGGGAGCTGATCTATATTCAGATTTGGACGTGATATCTGAGGATCGTTCGGGGAAACAGCTCCAGGTTAAACTTGGCCTGAGGTGAAGGGAGAGGAAAACTGAACGTGAAACCTTTTTAATACCCGCCGTGTGGTGTGAAGTGTGTGTGTGTTATAGATGCCAGTGTGTGTGTGATGTTATCCAGACCCCTGACTACTCAACACTCTGTCTGTGGAGTTGATAGTGGTGGGCGGGGCCTGCAGGTTGGGGTGACACCTCAGGGGTCTGACAGGAGGCCAGTGGTTATCTCACTGAGCTGATGACAGCAACACACACATCACATGTGTATTCCCCTGTGTCTCTTGGTATGATGCTGTTTGTCCGACCAGTCGAGGTCTGGACTCTACAAGACTTCTGAAGGTGTCCTGTGGTATCAGGAACAAAGACGTCCTAAGTCCTGAAGCTGGATCCACCTCACTCGACTTGTTGCTACACACTCCCCCAACCCCCTGCTGCTGGTCGTGGTTTGTTCCTCCTCAAACCACTGATACAAGTTCAGCCGCTTCACAGAGATGCTGTGACCCGGTCATCTGGTTCGTGACGATTCGTCCTCAGGTCTTTACACCTGGAACGACTGTTTCCTCTAATACATCCCAGACATCACCACCTGATCTGTGAGTGATCATAATGCACTGGCGCTACAGTGTGTATTCAATCAGGTTTATTTTCTAAAAATGAGATACCGTATTTTCCGGACTATAAACCGCTACTTTTTTCCGACGCTTTGAACTTAAACACCGGTGTTTCTCATGTATTGGCGGCACGAAGCTCGTTAGCTTTTTACAAGCTAGCAAGCTTTGGCTGCCGATACATTTAGCATCGTCACATCAGACCCGGTCAGAGTGGACCACATGAAACTGTTCAAATAAATTCAATAGCGGCTTATAGACAGGTGTACTCAATAGTCCGGAAAATACGGTAATCCAAACATGACTCATCAGTAATACAGACATTTCTAAAGGTGATAGTTGTGGTAAATATATATCGATTTTCTGATCTCTAATTCTCACAGTTATATTCTTATATAATCTCATGAAGTCATTACTACTGAGAGTTATGAAACACAAGAGTCAACAGAGCAATGAAACCAACGGCTGTTCTTGTTTTCTTTTATCAACAAATGTGCATTTTTGGTATCAGTGAGGTATTTGTTACTGGGCTGGACAGGAAGATAATTTATATAATTACCATTGTATTGATTATTAGAGTCTGAAAGACGTTTTATTTTGAAAAACTGGATTCTCTCCCACAACTTTCACCTGTGCCTCTTGAAACGTCAAAATGCTTGTCTTGGTCATGTGACGTATCATGCATCACGTATAAAGTATCAGATACGTTACCCAGAAATTAAGCCTGCAAATGAGCAAAAACAAGTAAAAACAATCGTCTTTGGAGAGCTGTATTTATCTGCTACACCTTGAAGGCTGGTCCGTGAAAATAATGCCGACATTAAACCGATCCATGGTGCAGAAAAGGTTGGGGACCCCTGATATAAAACTATCTTTCTATGATCACACACTGTACATCACCGTGCTCTTCCAACTTTCACAACATCTGCTTTAAAGTGCAAATTAGTAAATTGTCCCGAGCAGCTTCTCTCGTCTGATCCATTGTCTCCTTTATCACAGAGGTGACAGTGTCATCACATTGAGGCCACCACACTATCAACAAGATAATCAACTTGTATGAGAGTAAAGTTGAGGTAGCAGCCCTCCATTGTTTCAGCACATGGTACTTGAGTAAATATTATTACAATCACTTCCTTATATTTGCTTCCAGTGTGTTCAGATAAACATCGACTATAGTGGAAGATTTTCCCCGGTGATGTGTCTGTATCGCTGCTTTTCCACCACAACTTCCAGGAACTTTTATTTTCCAAGAACTAATGACCAGGGACTTTTTCAGACCGTAAGTACCTGAACTGATTCGTGTTTCCACAGCACGGGAAGATTACCTTGCTCCACTTTAGAGGTCCCTGTAGCTTATCTGTTGTAAAAACCCAGCCATTTTTAAGTCTTTGCCAAACGTGGCGCATTCACCGAAGAGGCTGCCGAGTCTGTCTAAAATAGATGTTGCATTTGTTGGTAGTTAGTAGCATCTTTTCAAATCTCACTCTGGCCTTGTGATGAGGAGATTTATTGTATTTCAAGCCCAAAGCTGACAAAGATTTGACAGAAATTTAAAGAAAAATATCTTAAGGGGTCAAGCTATTTATTCCACTGATGAATCAAAAGCTCAACAGTCTCATATTTCCTCTGGACACAGTTTTGACTTTGTTGTCGGTCCATCAGCCTGAAGCTCTATTGGGAACTTTTAAACTGTCTCATTTTCTTTGTTGGACACAAACAAAACAGCTTAGCAGGTTTGAAACTCATTGAGGATCAGCAACATCCTGCAGGATCCTAAAAGTTCAGAAATTACCAGTGGTGAACAGTAATGGAGTACATTTACGACTTATTTATTGTACTTAAGTAAATTTTTTGAGTATCTGTACTTTACTTGGGTATTTGTGTTTTTGGAAACTTTTACTGTCACTCCGCTACATTTCAAAGAGAAATATTGTACTTTGGACTCCACTACATTCCCAGGAAGTGTGTGGTTACTTACTTTATATACAGTCTATGCTGCAATGTGTTTCAGGCAGTTTGTCCAGGTAGAGTTACCGTCGTGCAAATCGGCAGGAAGTGACCGACAGCAGAACCGAACAATAAAGAGAGAAGACAGGAAACAGCACAGTTTTGTCGTTTTATGTTTTTTTTAAAAAAACACTATATAGCATGTTAGCATGTTAGCCTCTTGATGGGAAATTTGAAAACAAAAAAGCAAAACCAAACAGTCAACCAATAAAGTATTATGCACACTCTGCAGGAAGTAGTTTTCTTTTCATCGAAGCCCTTTCAGCTTAAAATACCACATTAACAGGAAGCAGACGTTAGTCGGGGATTGACTCGGGCACTGAGAACAATACAGCAATGTACTGATATTAGAAAATGTACTTTTACTTTGTACTTTTGAATATTTAAGTATTTTTAATTGCATGTACTTTTGAATACTTAAGTATTTTTTTTAAAGGTAAGTACTTTAGTACTTTAACTTGAGTAACATTTCGACCAAGTAACTTTTATTTGTAGTTGAGTAAGATTTGACTATGAGTATCAGTACTTTGTCTCAAGTAATGAAGTTGAGTACTGTGTCCACCACTGGAAATTACTACCCTCAGAAAAGAGACATTTCGGGGGTAAACCCACCTTCCTGGAAGTTTCATAATCCACCTGTTCCCCAGGAAGATTCCCTGCTTATGTTACATAGTCCAACATCTGTCTCTGAAAAGATTGACAAGCCAACAGTCAAACACACACACAGTCGCCCCACCAACCCCCTAAAACACACACATCTCCAAAAATCAAACAACACCCTGCACTGACTGAACTCACTCCCTTTACCCTGTGGTTTACCCTTTGACCCAGTCCAGACCCTCCTCTACCGCAAACACTCCCAGCACCTCACCCCTGACCTCACGCTCGCACCCGGCACCCTGCAAAACACGAGCTGAGCGTCGCTCCGCTCCTCGTCTCGTCCTGCTGCTCTGCTGCTTTCTTATCGCTCGCTCTCCTGTCGGTGACGACCAATCATCCAAATCAGCTGAGAACAACATCCTGAGGGTCAAATATTCAGTACTCCAGACCAAACACTGCTTGATTAGCATATCAACAAACTGCAGGCTGCTGGTTTGACTGGATGTAATTCTGACCTATAAGGCCTCAGGCTCATATTTCAGTGAAAGTATATAAATGCTCTTAATAAGTTGAGATCATGGCTCATTACTTGGAACAGATGTTTGGTTTAATAATTCAATAATCAGACAAAAAACCCTGGAAATATTGATGATAACGTGATGTACAGTATAATCACAAACAGCAGGGTCAGTCAGCTGTGTGAGGACTTGGTTGGACAGGTTCAACATGTAGGGGTCAGTAAGACTCCTGTGATGGAGGACATACGATTTTTACTGAGTTCATATTGTCCTCTTGACATTTTTACAGCAGAAATTAAACAAGAAGAAAATCTGACAAAGAGCAGGAACTACAGAGGATGAGCTCATGAAGGAGATAGAAAAAAAAGTTGAGCCTTTAAGGTTAAATATACAAACTGGAAAAACTATTTCCACATAAGAGGACAGTGATGATTATGTTGTGCTGCTTAAAATATTAATTTAAGTGTAGTTTCTAATTTCTAGGATGAGTGTCACCTTTAGATTAATTGGATAATTGCCGATTAATCGTGGATTAATCCACAACTTAAAAAAGTCCCAAATTTTAATGCAAATAATTATTTTAGCAATATTGGCTGAAAAGTAGTTTCCCACTGTTTAAGAAAGAGGAACTGACAACAACAACAAAAAAATTAAGTATCAACATCATAGGCAGGTAACACACTGTTAGCATGACAACTTACATAATTTATATTAACTGTGTTTTAGCTGAGTTGTTGTGAATTGAAATGTTAACACAAAAAAACCAAACATTTTAGCTCATTTTTTAACACCACAGATGAATGAATTGTCAATGCAAAGTGCAAAAAATTGCGATACCCCTGATGGACACTCACTAGATGCTGGCTCCAAAAAAGTTGGGCTCCAAATGAGTTCAGTGGTTAGTTTTTGATTGACAGGTCTGGTCTCCAATAATTAACAGTTGGGTTGGTGGCTGCTGGAGGCGCCACTGAAGTCCAGTCTTTTACACATTGGACAGTGGTCCAAGGGTCCTTCATATCCAAATATGGTCACTTCTGGCTCCAAACAAACCACCATGGCCACATTCAGATGACAAACTCGTGGCTTCAAGATGGGAGTCCACAAACCAATGGGTGGTGCCACGTTAGCTTCATTCATATTCATATGCAGCCTTCGTGAGTAGCTAACCTCCATCTTTACAAAACTGAAGCGTGTCTCAGCCAAGTGCATCACTTTTGTGTCTCCCGTAGAAACATTTCCAGTGTTTTCTGTGTTTGTTGCAGCGGGTCTCTCTGGGCCACCGTACCATTTATATCTCATGACAAAAAAATCAGCATCTGTCATATTTGGATGGAGAAGTAAAGTCGTGGGTGTAGTTGTCGAACATGATCCAATGTACTAGGACATCTGTGGAAAAAAGAGGATCACAGCTGAAGTCAGCCAGGAGCAAATGAAGTCCATATAGTATCCTCATAGAAACACTGTGACTTTATTGTGAAGTAATAAGTTGTTATTGTTGTCGGGAGGAATGTTGAGAGTTTCAGCTGAAGTCGAATAACAAGTGATACAAAATGCAGGGACCAAACAGTGCAGCCATCACATATACAGATTTGTATAAACTTATCCTCAGATGCCTCCGATACCGATACAGGAGACAAACAAACTCTTTCTAAGTCGCCTGTAACTTTGTACACAACACTCCACCGCACACAGAAGCATCCACCCACACACACCCACACACACACAGTGTTTCCCTGACGCGAGCCACATGACAGCGAGGGCCGTACACACATCCCTATCATAACGTGTCCTAAAGACACCCAGGATGATCCTAGCCTGTCATTGGCTCTCGCAGCCGACCGCTTTTCAACAGCGGTGACACGACACCTCTCTAATTAGCCTTATTTAAAGGTTACTAATCTCAGTGCAGATGACTCTCCGTAACGCACAAACAATAACCCCCACTACCCTTTACCCTCCGTCCCAGGTCGCCTGGTCGAAGCTCCCACAGACTCTGACTGTGGTGGGTAAAACTCAGTGTGTGTGTGTGTGTGTGTGTGTGTGTGTGTGTGTGTGTGTGTGAGAGAGAGAGAGAGAGAGAGAGATAGAAAGAAGATCATTTTTGATATGTTTAATACTGATATTGAAAGGATGAACCTAAAGTGACATCATCTGTTAGTTTGTGGATTTAATAAATAAATAAACTTGCAATAAACTTGCACTAGCTGCAATATCATCAATATCACCTGGAAAAGTACAGTGTTATTTCTCTCAATGTCGTACTGCAGTTTGTAGCAAGGTTGTTTTGTTATCCTTTCATCACATCCATTCTGTTGTTGCATTTCCTGTGCCTGCAAATGTTTCAAAATAAAAGCTCTGTCAAGAAAAAAAAAAGTCTGTCCACCATAAACTGCATGTAAAATGATGTCACCTGTTGGTTTGAAAATAAGGATCAAGTCTCTTGAGTATTTTGGAGTCAGCCTCCGGTGGCTGTTGAGTGTATTGCACCTTTTTTGCACCTTCTTCTGCATTGCCGTCGTTTTTGAGACCAACTTGCTTCTATATAAAGTCTATGAAATAACAACACAAATATGATCGTTTTTTGAAAACTATTATTAATACCAGAGTGAATGCTGATGCTGGGTAACATATTTGGACATGTGGACGAGTGAATAGCCTTGAAGACGAGGACACCGTCCAATCTTTATAAGACTTGTGTTCAGGTCTGGTTTCATTGGAGAGCAGACCTGTCAGTCAAACTAACCCCGCCCCTTTTTGAAGCCTAATATCTTCTTAATTATGAATTGAAGCCAGTCTCTAGTGACCATTGGTTGTACTTCCACATTGGCTTCATTATACTTTTCTCTGTACAGTCTTTGATACCAACACTGTGTGTTTGTGGGAACATATGTGCATGTCAGTGTTGTTTATGTGTGTGAGTGGGTGTGTGTGTATGTGTCACACAGGAGAGTTGGTTGTTTTTGCCGGGAAAGGCCTGTGATCACACAATCCTTAAAGACTGTGATTAGGAGGACAACTGTGAGCACACACTCATACACACCCACACACAAACACACACACACACACACTGCAGAAGACAACAAATCCCAGCCTGCACTCATGCATATGCACACACACAAATACACAAACCGCTCACCAGCAGTGCCTTCACTCAAACAGAAGCAAACCGCCACACACACTAAAAACACACACTGACTCTGTGAAATGACACACACACGTCTTTGGATGCTCTCTAATTTCCTGAGCTGCGAGGCCGTGAGGTGAGTCAGTGGTGAGCGATGGCTCATCGTGCTCTGCGGAGATTATACAGTTACACACTTCAGCCCAACACGCTCACACTAACACACACTCATTCCTGGCTGCATGTGTCATCTGCGCAAGGTCAGGGGAGTTGAAGTCAGAGGGTAACGTGCGGCACACATTTGCAAAACACACTGTAATCTGTGACCATAATGTCTTCATTACTCAGGACTATTTACATGCTGTGTACAAGCTGGATGGAGGGTTTTACTGTGTGTGTTCAAGCATGAAGATCAGGAGTTCAAGTCAAGTGTACCAGCAGTCCTCAACCACCGGGCCGGGGACTGGTACCGGTCCGTGGGGCAGTTGTTACCGGGCTGCACAGAAAGAATAAATAAAAATATAACTTCTGTTGCATTGATTAGAGTCTGAAAGACATTTTATTTTGAAAGGAACAACCAGATTCTCTTCAATTTAACTTTTGCCATTGCCTCTTGACATGTCAATACGCTTGTCTCTTGATAAAACGTATTACCTATCACGTATAACATCAGATACGTTAGCCAAAAAATACGCCCGCAAACTAGCGAAAATAAACACAATACAAACGTCTTTGGAGAGCTTCTTTGCAAAGGGTAAGAGGAGAACTTTTTATGCCAGTCGTGTTATATTATTTTCGCTGTATTTATCTGCCACACCTTGGAGGCCGGTCCATGAAAATAATGCCGACATTAAACCGGTCCGTGGTGCAAAAAAGGTTGGAGACCGATGAAGTGTACAATCTTCTCAAAGCTTTAGTGTGATAATAATAATAATAACTAGAAAGCACTCAGGGAGCGCAAACTTCTGCCAAGGCACAATCCAGCTGCAAGCTACAGGTTGAACACTACTGCCCTCTAGTGGTGAAATAGCATCACTATCATTAATGATTCGTTCCTTGAGTAACATGCTATGTCTCAAGAAAAAAAAAGTAACATTGCAAAGAAACATCAATGCAGCTAAAACCACATCGTCCATGATGGAGGTAATCATACACCAACTTTCAAAAACAAAGCTACACGGGGTGACACTAAGTAAGCAAAGTTACACAAAACCAAATCTAGATATCTTTATACAAAACTCCCCTGTGCTATTATGACCTCCTTCACCATTGTCTTGTTTGTTGTTGTTGGAAATGTTTGGCTCCGAGCTGCCCTCTAGTGGAAATATTCTGCAACAGGAAGTGTGCGAACAGTGATGGTTACATTTTTTGAAAGTCACACTTTTCTTTTTGGCTGTAGAGGGAGCATAAATGAGCCAAGGGAATCAACTCTCAAGACAAATGGACGAAAATTAGGTCTCAAAAGTGAAGTCATCGTGGAAGTTTAAAAAAGTGTAATATCTCCAACAGCCACTAGATGCTGGCTCCAGAAAACTCATAGCTGAGGTAAATTCTTCTTACAAAACCACCTAATTAAGTAAATATTAGGCTTCAAAAATAGTAATATTTAGGGGTGGAGTTAGTTTCAGTGGCAGGTCTGGTTTCAATGGAGACCAGACTCTAGTCTCATTCATATAGGACAGTGTCCTCAGGTTCAAAGGACAGACTCTCTTTCTCACTCCACCCTTCCTATCCAAATATGGTCACTTCTGGCTCCAATAAACCAACATGGTGACATTCAAAGGTCAAACCAAAGGGTGACGTCATGTTAGCTTTGTCCATTATAGACAGACTTGAGAAGTCAAGTCAAAAGTCAAGTGTTGGATTTCATCAGAGCGAGTGATGTTTGAAATTCAAAGCTGAGTTTAAAGACAGTCGAAAGAAGCCCAAGTCAGGTCTAAATTTGAGAAGTTACCAATCATGATCCCAAGTAATGGTTGTAAAGGTTGCTAATGTTGGATGTAGATGGTTTGCGGGCGGCTGTGGCTCAGCTAGTAGAGTGGGTCGCCTTTGAATCATAAGATTGTGGGTTCGATCCCCGGCTCCTCCTGTCCACGTGTCAAAGTGTCCTTGGGCAAGATGCTGAACCCTAAGTTGCTCCCAATGGTGGCTAGCACCTTGCATGGCAGCTCGGTAGCCATTGGTGTGTGAGTGTGTGTGTGAATGGGTGAATGAGTTGCCTTGTAAAGCACTTTGGGACCTATAGCTAAGGTCATGAAAGCGCTATATAAATGTACTCTGTTTACCATGGTCCATCTGCCAGAACAGAAATTATTTGTGCAGTTTTGATATTTCTGGATGAACTTTCTTCTCCTTGAACTTTGTAAGTAGGTAAAGTGATGCCACAGCCCCTTCGTGACCTGCAACAGCACAACTGCAAGTTCCCACTGCAGCTACAAGTTCATCTAAAATGCAGCTGAATGAAATAGTAAACCCCAGTCTGCACATTCACTGTACGCTCTAGTAAGAGCACAACAAAAAGCATAAAAACAACATAATTGCCCATTGTCCTCGTAAATGATTACAACTGCCAGTTTTATTGTAACTTGGTGTCATGTACTGTGTTTCTCCACGATCCTGAACGCTCCCCCTCGGCTTGGAAAAGCTCCCTCATAGTTTGTGGGTGAATCACACACAAACACACATCGCAGCTTTGCAAAACTATCTATTTTGAGAGATCCCATGTCAAATCTGGCATCTGCCACTTAGAAATTTCAGACCATATGTTGCCATAAAAACCTGCGAGTGATAAATATCTCCTCGGGGGTGCTTGCAGCAAAACAACTCTTCAAACCGAGATAATGAGGTGTACTGTGCAGTTTTATGACACAACTGTATTCGGTATTTACATTTTTAAAAACCCTGCAATCCCCTCTCAGCCAATTCGGAGAGGGTCTGCAGGGCGCCAAAATGGCCGACCTCCTGTTCCCATGGACTTTAACTACAGGCTTCAGCAGAAAATGACCACTTTAAGACTGACTCGACCGCCCTGCATGGCGACGAGCACCCCGGAGACCCGTGATTGGCGGGCCGGTGACAGATGCGTGCCATGATTGGTGGGGGCTGTAATTCAGGCTGTAATTTGCAAAAGTGGAAATGTAGGTGACTGAGGAGTGTGTGTTTGTGTGTTAGAGGAAAAACAGCCATGTGAGAGTCGGGGGGGGGGGATATGCTCAATTTGCAGATCTTAGATACAGAGTTACTCCTTTCTTTTTATTTCCACCCCCCAACATGGCTCCATCCACTTTCCACCGACTTCATCTTCGCACTGAAAGCACGACACCGAACAACGACGTGATTTCTCCTCCGATCCCGTCCAACATCCCGCGGTCAAGGAGTCGAAAGTGTCTTCCCACACGAGCTGCAGACGGCTGCTTGATTACAGTTTACACTTCGAGTCGTGATTCTGTTACTATGGTAACAAAAGTCGAAGGTCACAGTTGTTATGAACTCCTGGAGAAAATATTCATCTAAGTGTCAACACACTCCGATGGGTGATAACGTGGTGTGTGTGATTGTCATTTGGGTGAACTTAAGGATATTTGTGTCTTGTGAGTGTGTGTGGCAGAGGTTAAATGGCGGGGTGGGGGTGGGGGTTTCTCTGAGAGGAAACAGTGGTTAGAAAAGCGGAAGCATCTCCTCATTTTTATTGTGGCAGCAGTCAGAAGATAGCTGCCCAGCTGCAGTGCTGAAAGACAGACGGCTCAACACACACACACACACACACATTAACAGACCTCCCCACCTGTTTTTCAGTCGCGATCGATAGCTCCTTTGATGGTTGGGAGGCGATGGCGGTTAAGGCGGGGGCGTTTCGGTACGGGGCTACACGGCCCAGGGGACCCGCGGGTGTCAGGGGCACTTTGATCCTTGTTGCGCCCTTACATGTAGAGCACTGTTCTCTGGAGGGACGACCACATCCCCTCCATCACCCCTCCCCACATCAGCTTACCCCCCCTCGCCGGCCTCTCTTTACCCCTTGCTCCAGTGCTGATCCTCGGGGACAGGTGAACCAGACACCAGGCCTGGGGAAACATGGAGGCTCTCACGGTGGAACTGATTACTGTAGAGCACATGTGGGGGAAATGCAAAATACATGAACACTGTGTAGGCACAAACACCAGCCAGAGTCAGCCAGGATTATACATACACGCAGTAGTGTACTAAAGTAGTAGTTTGTCATTTTGGGAAATGTATTCTTTGATAGCACTTCTCAGTGTGTACAGTAAATACAGGGCTACAGTCAGCAGCTGCGTAGCTTAGCTTAGGTTAGCATAAAGGCAGGAAACAAAGGGGAAACTGCTAGCTTGGGTCGATCTGAAGCTAATAAATTCTGCCTAGCAGCTAATTCTCACTTAGCGGGTGTGTTCATCCAAATGTTATGTTCTTGAGGCCATTTTTTTTTCTGCAATAGAAGCACATGCTAGGCTAAAAACACCAGGAGTGTGACAGGATGCTACAGTGCTGTTCATCCATAGACTGTTTATAACGGACTAATCGAGTCTGACATCACCCGCTGGTTTGCGGACCCCACTTTGATATTTGAAAGTTGCCATGTTGCTTGTTTGGAGCCAGACGTGACCATATTTGTATATGACAGAGGGAGTGAGGAGGCGGGTCTAACGCTTGAACCTGAGATCACTTCCTGATGTGTATGAGACTCGACTTCTTCACTGCTCTCATTGGAGACCAGGCTTGTTAACCACACCCCGAAATGTTCTTTTTTTAAACGAATTAAGCAAATTGGATCCAGAGCTTTTTGGAGCCTGCCTCCAGTGGCCGTCAGATGTATTGCACTTTTTTGCACTTCCACATTGGCCTCATTTTTGAGCCTCGCCTGCTTCATCCATTTCTATATCCATGTTCAATGATGAGGGCTGAGTTTTTTTTTTTAATTAATACATGTTCAACTTTGGGTGAAACGCAGCACATGTCACTTTTGACCCTGTTGTCCAATCAAAGTGGAGGTGGGGCAGGACAAATGCAACACCGCCAAGCTGTCACATTCTGCTTGTATTAAACAACTAAACATCCACCATCCATCCATCTTCTATAACCACTTATCCAGTTGTATTATGGGAGAGCTGGAGACTATCCCAGCTGGCAACGGTCGAGAGACGGGATACACCTCGGACAGGTCGCCAATCCGTCTCAGGTCGTCGACAAAACAACAATGGAGCACTGCTGCTAAACATCCATGTCTGTTTCAAATGATATCCTCAGACTGTTTATACATTCGACTTGCTGATAACACAAACTGTCCGTGAAATTAGGGACTTGCAACACATTATTTCTGCAGATGTTCCTTATCATAGCAACGAAAGTGTGTCAAAGAAACAATTGCTGTGTCTACAAAGTGCTCTAAAGCATCTAGTGTTTATAGCTGGCAAAAAAAACACTTTGGTGGCCTGATTAATCTTGTTGAACCTTAATTTGTCAAAAAGTGAAAATGAGGAGTTGCTACTTTACAAGTGTTTATGTGCCATATTATTTCCTGTCTGGGAGTGTTACCCTGCTGCTGTCTCTATGTGGTTGCCAAGCTAGCAGGATCCCAAGCTAGCCATTTCCCCTCCCACTGTTTCTCCTATTGTAATGCTAAGCTAAGCTAGCCTGCTGCAGCAAGTAGCCTAATATTAACCAAAGATATTGTCGTATACACATGCAATTTTATTTAGGATGCTCCACAACCATAAGAATTCAGGTTCCTGATTGGTTGAAGCTCATCAAACATAAATACCTTAAACAGATCTGCTCAACTAGAAGGGGTTAAACAGATTTATAAAAACTCTGAAGTTCAATTTGATCACAGCTAACTTCAATTTCTTTTCTGCGCTGTACCACGTTAATTCACCCTGACATGTCCCGATATAATAAATAACAGACTTTGCGTTGTGGCATTGTCTGCCTCCGTCTTGTACTTTATATGCTGATATCAGAACCTCTCAGAATATATTCATGCACACATATGAATTTTTTCCTGCGACTGTTGGCTAACGCCGACATGTACATGCACACACATGAAAATGCCTTCACATGGATATTCACATACACACTCATGCAAAGGTAATTCAGTAACATTAGCGTGCCTGAGCATAATCAGATTTATGACTTGCGCGGTTCATACAGAGTTGAAATGTGTTCAGGTTGAAACTAAAGAGGCCTGACACAGTAACCACAGCTCAGAAGAAAAGAAACTGACACAAAGGAGCAGAAGAAGAAAAAAAAAAAGCAAGAGATGGAAGGTAAAGCTAAAAAAAAAAAAAGAGGGGTCTGTGTTTGTGGGCTTGTGGTTTCAACGACAGTCAAGGCCAATGTTACAGAAGATAAAGAGGGAGATGAGGGTGGCGTGGAGAGAGAGATACTGAGAGAGAGAGACACAGTTCAGTATGGAGAGGACAGCAGGACGAACAGTGAGTCCATTGTCCGTGTGGCCTGGTTAACATTTTAATGAAGGAGCCACATCCAGAGTCCTGCCGCAAGCTCCACACTGACTCACACAATGATTAACACTCTGCAAATACACCGAGACAATACCGCAGCTAACTGCAAACTCATTGACATGTACACATACGGACATACCGTGGACCCATGCCAATAAAACACACACAATCCTCCACCTGCAAACACACAGGGATCAATGTGCGGAGATATTTGAAGGGTGATTTCCATTTATTACCACTTATTATCATAATTTCAGCCACCACTGCTACCAATCACGCCAACAATGTTCAGACCAGCTTATTGTCACAGTGAGTGGCCCAGAGCTTTTATGATACAACGTTAACTGTACCGGTGTAAAACCAACACACAACGTCATTTTTATTGTTTTATGGGATTTCCACAACAGGTTAAATTCTGCTGCATTTGTTGTTGGTTCATCGTTTCCGGATGGTGGGTTTTCTGGAAGGAGTACTCCTATTAGCTACTTGAACATATTTTCAAAACCAGTCCAGCATCCATACGCACACAGGTAATGCTAGGTGAAAATTAGCTTCTCGGGTTAGCATTAGCAAATGCAAAGATATCCTGACTCTAAGTCCTGCTATGGGTCGAACCTTAAAAACCCAATAAAACGACTTCATGTTCAGTTTATTTATGTATTTTTTATTGTGGCAGCACCCCCTAGTGGACACTGTAGTATTTTCTTAATGTCCATGTAGGGAGGAGGTCGGGGTGGATCATCTCGTCTTCATTACTGTGATTATGATGTCATCATGAGGTCTTCTATTTGAAACCAAACCCTCTTCAAGTTGTTTCTGTATCCACCACAGGTCCTCTGGGTGATATATATTTTTTAATGAGTGTAAACAGGTACATATGTAACTAAGTAACGTGAAAGTGAGCATCACTCAAACACAGAGTGCATGTTGCAAAGTCTTTCTTCACTTTTACACCTCCACAAGTTGCCGGCTGAGGCTTCCTCTTTAGCGAGGTGGTCTTGTGGGTAACCTGGGTGTGATGTAGGTCCAGTGGGTCTTTGTTGTGGGAAGTGTTAATGTGGGAATGTTACCAGCTGGAACCACTGTGTGGTGCATACCAACCCGGGTGATTAAGTTACTGGAGTCAGACTGAACCTCAGTATAACAGCAATGGTGTCCTGTGCTTGCTCGTCACTGCACAGTTAGACAGTAATGGCTGTTTAAACCCAGACATCCAAACACACACCTTATCACAGTACAAGTATACAACCACACAACACAATGGAAATGGATGTGAACTGGTTTCTATCTGTGTGAACTGAACTTTGAGCTAGTTCTTGTGAAGCGTGAACTTGCACAACACTGCAGACTAATGACCTATATAGTCGTTTAGGGTTGTAGGACTTGTTGCATAACCCTGGACCTGAACGCTTCCCATGATTCAACCAGATACTGTCTTTGTCGAAGCTTCACGACTTGGAAACACTTTGTAGTATCGTAGAGGACATGTACCAAGTGTTGCCTTTCTGAGAGTTGACAAAAACCTGCACAGAGCCGCTTTCAAACCTGAGTGTGTGTCTGGGTGTTTTAGTAGATTTAGTGCATCGTAACCACCAACTTACAGATTGTATGAAGTTGGTATTTCCCTTTAAATATCATCGCCTTTGCGTACATAGCGCAGCCACATTATAGACACATGCAACCGATGAACCCAACAAGTTTTTTCCATAAATCAAATGTCGAGCGTCCATGCCCACAATAATACAGATGAATGGGAAGAGGCCGCTTTGATTCTGGCGGGGGAGGACAATCGCAGCCGACTCGAATATTACAAACACAAAGACAAGTGAATATGAATGGTGTTTTTCTTTTCCAAGAAATGCAATTTCCTTTGATGAATGGGCAATTCTGAAATGAGCCTTCAGATTGTGGTGGAATAACCATGAAGACCAACATTGGAGCTGAACTCCAGCCCCCACCACCACCACCCGCACCGCTCAATGCACAGGAAGCCAAAGACTGGTCAAATGTTCAGATGCATAGGAAAGACTGTCATTTTGAATGAGTACAAAAGGAGCCCCCCTCCATCCCTTCACCTTCTTCCTCCTCCTCCTCCTCCTCCTCTTCCCCACACACATTATCCTAGTGATGTAGATCTGGAGGACATATGTTTGAGGGGGTGAACATACGGGTTGTTTTGGGAGCGGATCCAAATGTTTCTTTGCGAGCGGGCTGCAGAAACACGCCGGCGAAAGTTCACCGCCATGCCTCCTTACTGCCACTGTGTCCAATTCTCCCTCCCTCCGTCTCACACTCTTTCCTTTCTCTCATTTTCTTTTTATCTTTCTCTCACAAACACACACACACGAGAACATAATGTCTTCCGCAGCTGTCTCTCCAGGGCAGGCAGTGTAAGGGTGATATGATGAAGAGGGTGAAAGAGAAGAGAGGGAAGAAGAAGAGGAGGAGGAGGAGGAATGAGGGGGAGTAAATCTTGGGGGTCACCGCCACTGGAGTTGGATTCCTTCACACCAGTTGCTGAAAGCTTTTCCCTGAGAACATGTGTGCACAAACACACACACACACACACACACACACTCCTACTGCTACTTCTGTATTGAGGATTGTGTGCCGTGTGGGGAGGTGGGTGGGGCAGGTCTTGACCAGGTGTGTTTGATCACACACGCCTTGTCCTGCCAGCCGCAGACCCCACCTCGATAGCCAAACACACAGGCGAGGAGATGTGGATAAAGGAGGGAGACAGATTGCGGGAACTTCTTGAAGTTGAAAGGGATCCAGCAGCAGCAGCAGCAGCAGCAGCAGCCGGCGAGTGGCAGCGAGCGGGACTTTCCAAACTGAAGACAGAGACTGAGGTGGACTTAAATACTTCCCTAAATCCTACAGTTACATCCCTGAAAGCAGGCGCCTTATTAAAAGTATGCTTCCCTTTTCATTATTCAAGCCCCTCTACCGTGGCCGGTTAAATTAATGATTCTCAGAGCTCTTTAAAAGCTCACTTTACCACTAGATAACAGGGGCTACAGTTTCAAAACAAGGCGGGGAGGAGGGGTGGGAAGGTGTAATGCAAGACTGGAGCCAGCTACACTCCGATTAGTGCATTAGAATAACAGTGGACTGCAATGGACACTGTCCTGGTTACACTGCTTTAGATGCTGGGGATGTGATATGTAGGCCCCTGTATGTTATTGGTGCAGGTGACAGTGAGCAGTAATTGGTCTGACTTATTTTAATATGTCTGCATTTCCACTTTTTGTCCAAATAAACAACATTTCATCAAAAAAAAAACAAAAAAAACAGGTTGAATGTCTCCAAAATTGATTTCACAAAAGGCCAGCCCTCAAGTACAGGACAGTTTTGCTAGCATGCTAACATATCCACCACTGTATATAAGAGACTGTCACAGCCACATCAGTCATTGTTTGTGGGCTAGCATTTTGAAGCTAGGAGTTTAGCATCTGGTCGTCACCATCTTGGGTTTCTTGGAGCCAGAATTGACCATATATGGCGGAGAGGGAGGAGCTATTGATGAGTGAAGGGGTGGATCTGATAACAGCCTCATGTTGGGTTAAAAACAAGTCAAAGATACAAGCAGGATGAAATTAATACTTTTAATAAGGTTGATTTTCTTGACTTTAACTTAAGAAAAGTTCTACATTTAAGAAATAAGGTCTTAACAAATAAGACCTTCAGCAGACCCGATCGCTGTGAACAAACACTATTGTGGTCTGAGCGTAAACCCTCCACACTGCCGTCACAGCAGCAGCTACAATCACTGTCACACCAGTCTGCACTCGAATCCATGTTGCAATACTATTACTGTACAATATAGACACTATAAAAGTTTAACAGCTGTCCCAGTTAGCAATTACTGGTCCCAGGACCGCTCCCCGAACATTCCTGTTGGGTTATGAGAATATTTTTTTAATGATCTGGTATAATATATTTTATTAATGTTTTTTTTAAACGGCTCTTACAATGTGCCTTTTGAAATAATGAGAAGACTCCTAAAAAGTTTTGATGAAACTTTTGCACCAGTGATCCAGAGAGTACATTATGTAACCTTTGCTCCGACCAAGGTACTTCTACTTAATACTTCTATTTAATCCTCCTTTACAGTATGTCAGCTGCAGATGTTGCACTGACTCCACTATTATTATTTTACTGCTGTATTTCCTCAGTGCTTTGCAGATTTTACATTATGATCTTAACATGATGAACTCGGTGTAATGGTTCAAAATGGATTTGGTTCGTGACCTCAAGAAAAAACTGTTCATAGCTTCATAGCTATTTTTCAGGTGTTTATGAGTTAGCCTACAGACAACAATTGGTTTCATTTTTAAGACACCATTACTTCATCAATTTCTATATACAAAGAAGTGCAATACTCTTGATGGCCACTAGATGCTGGCTCCAAAAAAACTCTGCCTCCAAATGACCATGAAGGAGATGTTCAGCTTCAAAAAAGTCAAATATTTAAGGGCCCTGAACTTCAGTGTACTACACATTGAACAGTCTCTTCAGGTTCAAGGGTCAGACCCGCCTCCTCACTTCATATTCAAATATGGTCACTTGTGCCTCCAAACAAGGTCACATTCAAACTCTTGGATTTACAAAGCGACTCCACAAACCAACAGACTATACACAACAAACCCCCTCCGGTCTCAAAGTGAAGTTAAACTACACTCGACTAACCCAGCTGTATATGAATTCCCTCATTACGATCCACACCTCAGCCACAACAGTGAATTACATTTGCTGCTTTGGATACTTTGTTGGTACCAAAATCAGAGCACTGCTGTGTCACACTGAATCATCCACTCAGCACTGTGAGACCATGACAGGTAACTTTTGAAGCAACACTGTGGCAGCTTTCCTCAGAATCATCACATCATGATGTGATGTTATGCAATTGTAATTCTGAGTCACGGTCATGAAAGAACGGTATGTACTTGTGTTCGTAACACACCTTTACCTGACACCTACACAGCACAGTTATACTTTTCCTTTAAGCTACACACACACGCACAGTCACACTTTTATCTGCTTTCTAGCTCGTTTGCATAATATTGATGACATTACAGTAATGCAATCACCACTAAATAGTTACCGTATTTTCCGCACTATAAGCTCCACCTAAAAGCCTTTAATTTTCTCAAAAACCGACAGTGCGCCTTATAATCCAATGCGCCTTATATATGGATCAATATTGGTTAATTATGGCTGCCGTAGTCAGGGGGCGTCGCCGAAGTAACAGCGGTAAAAACGGTAAACACTACTTGTGTGTGTATAAAGACCCCAAAATGGCATGAATGCACTAA
>OOFC01050527.1:0-11431 GCA_900323345.1 Pseudochromis fuscus | reverse complement strand
ATTGAAGCATGAAATCAACTGTGTGGACTTGATGACTACAGCAGAATGCAATCTACAGCATGTGTGTGTGTGTGTGTGTGTGTGTGTGTGGATTGAAGACTGTAAAAACCTCTGAAGAGCAAATATAATGAGCTGGGTTTGTTTTTACCTGCAGTAACAAGTCTTTAATCACACAACTGTAAGATAAAAGTGTCTGTACTGTACACCAGACTCAACCACATTTTTTCATGCGAGTTGCATCATGTGATAGAAAATTCTTTTCCTTTTGGCACAACCTTTATCTTTTGCAAAGGAAAAAAAAAGAAAAAAAACATTACCACTCTCACAGCATAAGAGGAAACACAATTTTACCACCATATAAACTCTGTCAGCTGCAACCAACAACCACTATAAACAGCTGTAATTTGGGAAACTCTGCATATCTGTGTGGTTTGTTCCACTGAACCAGGATTCACAACAGAACTTGAAGTAGTGTTTTTATTTTCTAAGGATCCGGCCTGCATGATGGTTCTGTGTGAGCTCAGACAAACACCGCCATTCATCACAAAATTATTGTGAACCTTTTTATCCAACACATTTTACTGACTAACACAGTGTGAAGATGACACATTGTCAGTGGCTCTGTCTGTGTGTCAGTATATTCATTTGAATAGAGGGAGGTCCAAAATCTTCAGAGACAACAGGTTCTATGTATGTCTTCCTCTAATTGTCTATAAATGTATTGTCCCTATGGGAGTGAATGTTGAATGAAACAGTGTATTCAATGTATCAGATAGCCTGATGAAGTCGGCAGTGGTGTAGTGGTCCCTGGAGAAGTGAGTATACTCTCAAATTTTGCCTTTTTTTTTTTAAAGTAGTCCAGAAAAACACTCTGTTTTAGAAACAGTGACATGTAAGACTACTCTATTCAGTTTACCCAAAATCCCATCAGTAGTATTTGCTCACTATTATAAAATGATCATGACTTGATCAGCAGCAGTTTTTAGGCATTACTGGTCCCCATCCATCAGGACGCAGACCATTTAGGACCGGACTGCAAAGAGAGAATAAAGTTGTTTAAATCTATATGTATTTTATTTTTAAAAATATTGCCACCTGGAGTGAAGCGGATGCTTCAAACTGGGGCAGTAATATGGTAATAATACCATTCTCAAGTGACATTTGTTTGAAGCAGTTTGAAGGGTTGAACTGTTTTTTTAAATATTGCCACCTCAGACCGCGCTTCACTCCATGAAATTTTTTAAAAAAATAAAATGCCTGAAGACTAAAGAAAATTAAATACATATCAATTTAGAGAACATTATTCTTTCTTTGCAGCCCGGTCCCGAATGGTCCACGGCCCGGTGGATGGGAACCTCTGGTCTAAATTATAATGTTAGCCAAGTTACTTAGCCCTGACTAACTTAGTTTAATTTTACAGTAGACAGGCTGGGGGACCACTTTTAGCCATCCGTGGCACAAAATAGGTTGGGGACCACTGATTTAGACCTTCACAACAACAAACAAGCTTCATGGACACTGAGATAATCTCTGGCCATTTATTACAGCTTCATCTAACGTTCTGATCTAGTGCTACATAGCTTCCGGCTAACGTTAGGATAACGGTAGCCTTTCGTAACATTAGCCAACTCACACAATTTACATTGACAAAATGTCTTCTCGTCTAAATGTGCAGTCATATTGCCAGTATTTTAAAACAATGACTCATTTAGAAACCACCTTAAAACTTACCTTTCTACGAAAATATGTCCTCTCGATATTTCCGCTCACTTCAAAGACGTTATTCTGCCTTTCTCGTTCGCATTTCCAATAACCAGTCATCTTTCAACGAGACGTCCAGTGACCTGTCAATCAACTGGGGTGGTATCTGAGATGTCCAATCAGGTTCCAGAGGTGGCCAGCGATCGTTAGCCTTTCCTTGGCATGACCCGCCCTACTCAGTCTCTGATTGGCTTATCAGTCCTCATGGATAAAGTTAACCAGTCAGTGAAGGCAGCGAGTACTGGCCAAGTAAAGACAGGGTAGGCGGGTCATAGCTTCACCCTCCTTGGGGAAAAATGGCAATTTGGCTCGTCAACACTACTGAATGGTGCATCATGGGGGATTTAGAAGTGCGTATACGCAATGCTGAATGAATAATAAGTAGGTATATGGGGTATACCCTGCACTACACCACAGGAAGTAGGTTTAAGACGTTATATTGTCCATGGACTGGTAGAGGAGAGAAAGGAGATCATCTTGACCTTCAGAAGCCTAAAAGGCTGATGTAAACTGTTGTGTATTGAAGGTTTTCATAGTATGTAACAAACAGATATCCTCCCAGCAGTTGAAACAATGTACATCCCATTCCTTCCAGAGGAGGCAGGGATGGTTCGAAGATCTAAAAGCATGAGGCAGACAGAGATCTCATGCTCTGCATTCTACATATCACAGTGGGACGCACAAGTAAAGTTCTGTTTGTCTGGATCTTTACTTTGCTTCCTATGGAGCTAGTAGTGGAAAGAACTTCCCCAACATTATCTAAGTGGAAGAAATGAGAATAAAACCTCAGTAGTGTTTGTTTGTTTCACAGATCCACATCACATTTTCTGAGTGTTTTGAAATCCAAATGGCCCAGAAAGCATCAAAATATTTTTGATTTGGGGCGACTCCTTGATCTTCCCATCATACGAGACCACACTGGAAAAGCACTGGCGAATTCGTAGCGAGCCGAGCACTTGTGGTTTCAGTTGGTAAACCTGTGAAAACAAACAATGTGGTTGGGATTTAATTTGAACCGTTATCCTCTTTCTGGTCCAAAAACACGACTCGTCTTCTGCAGCTCGCTCCCCAGCATCATCTTTCTTCTTAGCTCTATATTTACAAAGCCACTTTCATGAGATCCAGTTGAAGGTAAAATAACTCAGCTCTTTTTCCCCTTTGAGGGAATTCTCAAACATCTTTTGGTCCTTCAGTGCTGAGCAGATTTCATCCGACGCTGTTAGAACTCGAATTATTGTGGAAATGTGGTAATTACTGAGCATAGGGGAATATCCCAGAGTGTCTGGAGAGGAGGTAAAGCTGTTAGTCTAGGTGTTTTCTTTAATATCCTCCGGCACCCCTCCATGTATAATTCCTCACCTCTGACTGAATTTCCCCACTGAGGCAGCAGAATTAAAAGGTGTTTGGCACTTCTGGGGTTAGACGAGCTACAAGTGCCGCTCTGTTAGATCAGTTTCATTTACATGTTTAGATTACATTGGCCGCTTCTCTCCAAAGGGCTTATTCCAGTTTTCAGTTTTCCAGATCATCAGAGCAGTGTAATCAATGTCTCCGTGCATGAGTGATTCTTAAGAAGCGACTGACCAGCAGCACGAATTATAGTTGCAATTAATTACAACACATCACACTGTTAATGCTGTTAAAAAAAATCATAGATATCCTTTTCTCTATTTCATCCACTGTGGCTACGATGACCAATAGTGTTTGTATCTCTATTTGTGTGCAGCATTGTGCTGGTGTTCAGACGTGACAATACATACAACTCTGAAATTTATTAAATGTTAAGTGTCACAGGAAGTTATGACAAGTGCATGGTAGGCCTGTCGCGATAATCACCCTCCTGTCAGTCACTCTGTCTCTGTGTGGGGAGGCGGGGCACCTGGCGCACCACAGATGGCGCCTGCACTAGCCTTTGGTACTGACTCGGTTCGCCTGTTAATTCATCAAGTTAGAGCCTGGTTAAAAACTTGCTCTGATGTTTTCGGAGATATGAGCTCTCGCTACAACCTCCATCAGCTGTTTGACCGACCGGGCCATCAGAGCTCACGTTTTTTTCAGCTGTTGTTTTTAAATAAAATTTTACTGTTGCACCAAAGCCTGTTATTGTAGATTAAACTGATCTATTCAGTGGGTTTCCCCACAAACTAGAAACGTGTTATTGTGACAATAATCGTGCAGACTGTCGGCTTGCGGATACAAACGTTTTCGTACCGTGCAGTAATGACGGCCCAGCTGATCAGTGTGATCAGCTGATCGATAAGCGCAGCGCTGTGTTCGGGCTGGAACAAAGGGATCCTGTTTTTTGTTACCATTATCAAACGAGAGAAAAATAATTATCTGCGATTATTTTGTATAAAATTATAAGTTATTGTGCTGTGGTGAAAACGCAGACGATAGAACTTCCGGGTCACGTAGATTGGACAATTTAAATGATAAAGTTTAAATCTGCCTGTGGCCAGTATTTAAACTTTACTTATTTGATCTGTATTAACAAACGGGATATTTTATTATATTATATTATATTATATGATATTATTGATAAAACAGAAAACGACCTATTTTTAAATGTTTTGTTTTTGGATTTTTAATTGAATAACAATTGAACCAGGGATACACAGATTGAATTGGTTTCCAAGCAGAAAGCAACAGCTGAGGTGTGGGGAAAAAAACGGCAGTATGATTTGCTGGGGAAAACATACGTGTCACAAATGGCAATTCCACAACTTGCATTATTATGCCATTATTATTATGAAAAAATATTGAAAAATTGTATTAAAACCACAATATTATCGTTTATCGCAATAATTTCTGGGACAATTTATCGTCCAGCAAAATTTGTTATTGTTACAGGCCTAGTGCATGGATTTAATTACCTCTATGAGATGCTATAACTTTAATCTGAATTATCCCTTTTCAGATTTGGGGATTCACTGATTGAGGTGAAAACAAAAAAGCCAAATAATAAAAAAAAAAAAAAAAAAGGCCCAGTTTGGAGCAGAACTGCTGTCTCAGATTAACTTTCATCTTGGTTGGTGTCCCGCTGTGTGGTGTTTTGTTTCTGTCTGCAGCCTGTACTCCACCTTGTTGCCCGTTGTTGCTTCATTGTTCATGAGTGAAACAGGCTCAGTCTGGTTTGAAATGATGATCATATGTGAGAGTGAGGCAGCACTCTGTTCCTGAATATACCCCCGTACTGAGAAGCTGCTGATGTATTTCGACCGGCGTGCTACAGTGCAGTAGAGTTACAAAATGTACGACATGTTTAAATTTCACAGCTGACAATCTGCAATGGCAACCGCTCTGTTTAATTCTGGTGTTCTGATCGTCTCGTCTCAGACGCTGTGCTCACTCACATCATGTCAGGCTTCATCTGATGTCAAACAGTAAATCGCTCTGTGATTTTTGGCAGAGAGGATCCTTTGTTCTGTCTGACTGTTATTCTTCCAGTAAATGGGTAGATGAAATGATTATTATTCAGTCCACACTCACGCATTGATCCAGCACTGCTGCATTGACTGAAGCATCTGTGGTTAGAAACTGTCAGGATTTCCCTGAAATGCAGGGATGCTGAAACATCTGCCGTTGGTTCGAAGAGGAAACAAATCTGTCCATCCATCTGTCCATCTGTCTGTCTGTCCCAAACACTGGAATTTGAAAGCATTGCTTGTGAATGAAGGGGTGTAAATATTTTGAACACTGAGATATAACAAAAATGTACGTATGTTTGTGTGCGAGTGTGTGAGAATGAGACACCATTGGCTGTATATTGCATCATTTACACACTTACTGTAATGCTCAAACTCTAATTCAATCTAATGCATTTTGTGTTCTCTCTTACATACTGATGTCAGCATGGGAATTCATGCACCTCGTGTGTCATAATAATTTATTATTCCAAGAGAATAATTAATGTGAGGGAATTGCAGGATTATTAAATTTCAGCACACTGTGTTTGGACGGCACTGGTGTTGTCAAGGGTTCATCTGAGCATGTGTGAGACTCACACATCTAAATGTACACATTGTAGATTTCACATTGTGCTTATATCTCAGACAATCCAGTGTCTTCAGGAGATAAAGTATTTAAAGTTTCACTGAGACACCTTACGAGAGTATCTAACATCTAGTAAAAACAGGATATTTATGTGAGATAAAGGATTTGAAACAATTTGATTGAACCATTGAAACACAACAAAACACCATAGCAGGCAACATGAGTACTACATATTGTGTAGTACTAATGGGCTTTCTCCATCCTTTATTGCATAACAAAGCACAGCTAATAATAATGAGGACTTTTGTTTATCGTCACCTAGCAACCAAACTAAAGTGATGTTCAATGACATTCTGTAAAAACTGTAACACAGTAACAAGCTGTTTGTAACTGAACCATTTGTACAGAATACCTGAATCCAGATCAACTCTTTACAGGTCGTTACAGAAGTGACTAATGATACTGGTCCAACAAAGTACTGATTACTACTACACTTGTCACTACTCTCTGACAATGTTTTCTGGTGGTGACTGAACTGTGAGGTCAACAGACTGATTGACAGGTGGATGCAATGATACTATTGGTTGAAATTGCTCTGGGTCACATGTTTTTATTTGTTTGTTTGTTGTTGTTGTTTTAAATCAGGTATTAAATGTGATTGAGCTTTGAACTGAACTATTAATATGTGAAAAATACCACTTACTCTAAAAGAATCATAAAGACATTTTCCATTTCAGGACAGTCATGTTGTGCAAAGGCTAAGCTAGTCAGGCTAGCCACATGTAGCCCTTTACTTTCTTTCAGCAGTAAATTCATTTTAGCTTTCAAACTTAGGTCCTCCTCATCTTCCACTTTCACATTTTCATACCATTTCAACCCATTAAAACACATATAAGCCCTCAACCCTTTTTTTCATTTTTTCCTCGTTCCCCACAAACATTTTATTTCACTCTGTCCTCAAGCTAATTAAAAGGATCAAGTCTCATTTTTCTTTTGCCTTTAACCAAGGTTTACTTATAGAAGACAATCAGAATGCAGCATAATGGATGTGACAAATGAGATGGAGCTGCAGAGGGACTGAAAGTAATGAAAGCCAGACACAGCTATCTATCACTGGATAGAGAGAGAGGGAACGTGGTAGATACAGAGAGGGAAAGGTGAAACAAGAGTCACATGTGAGACAGATACAGAGCAGACAGAGTGAAGAGAAAGGAGTAGCACTCAGCACAGTTTTCTGTCTTTTGGACACAGTCCTGCACTGGGAGAGTGACAATCTGTCCTGTTTTTCTCATTCATACTGAAGCATTTATAGAACTGAGACCATCGACTGGCAGAAAACTAGCCTGACCAATCAGACGCTCCTACATTCTGTTCAAATGCAGAAGGGTCTGACACCTGACACACAGCCAATCCTTT
Source organism: Pseudochromis fuscus (assembly GCA_900323345.1). Lineage (NCBI taxonomy): Eukaryota > Metazoa > Chordata > Actinopteri > Pseudochromidae > Pseudochromis > Pseudochromis fuscus. Next base: position 4,261 of record OOFC01050527.1, on the reverse strand, counting down.
CATGAGCAAACTTTGGGACGGACCAATTACATGCCCCTGTTGTTGACGCGTCATACTGAGAAGCCGAAACAAGCGTTTCTCCCAAATCAAAACACTGAAAATGTCAGACATGGCTGCCGTATGAGTGTTTACTCCTGCTCTAGCTTCGGTTTTGCAAAAACTGGAAAGTCGTTTGCCATAGCTCCACTCGTTCGTTTTCGTGGTGCGACTACACGCGCTACACCATTTGACAGAATACGCTAACGTCATATCCGGTGTAGCGTCTCACACTTTGTGCGTCACATTCGACTTCTGTGATTGGTTCCCTCTCAGCTTGCTAAGCCCGCCCTCGAAATGAGAGACAGCAGTGCAGCTCCAGGCCCTCACGTCTTTGTAAAGTATTCTTTCAAAGCGTGTTGGGCCTGGTTGATCAGGTAAAACAGCAATTAGGAGATTCTACCATGACGTGATACTAACGAGAAAGCCCTCAGAGCACAAACTTACATATATCTATTGTTGATCTACTGAGGCCTTCATCAAACTGTGTCAGATTTTAGACACTATCAACCTGCATGTGTTTGTAGATTGTCAACAAAATCCATTGTTGTGGCAAAATGAGAAATTTTTCAAAAATTCTGTCATTATAAGAAATGTTTGGGAATTTCTGGTATTTGGGGATTTTCATTATTTTTTTTAATGTGGTTCATGATTCTTTGATCTTGCTCAAAACTCTCTAATAAAATTCACAGAGATCTGTCCATACGCTTTTTTTGCAATGTTGCCAACAGGACAAAACCCGCTTCATCGAGTTAAAAAATATTTATTCTTTCAATTTTCAGCACAGAGTCTAAGCAGCTTGCATAATATTGTTTTCTCAACTAGACAAATATGGGTGCGACAAGACAATGAGTGCGATCGCTCCTCTTCTCTCCTCTCTGCTCCGCTCGTCTCCTGTTGATTGACTTTATAACAACAATCACAGCACAGCAGCAGGGATGCTCTTTTTATGTATTCAGCTCTAAAACAAATCTCTCCCTGTGATGGGGATCATCACTGCGATGATGATGTTTATATCCCATTCAGTGTATTAGCACACTTTTATGTGTGTGCCTCTGTGAGAGTGTCTTTCTCTCCTTATTAGTTTTCCCTGTACGCACTGTGGATTAAATGGGCTTTGGAGCCAAGAGTGTACACACAGCCTCTCACATACTCACACACACACAGCGCATTCACACACAGATGATGAGAATACATTTGGCGATAAAAACACACAAGTCTGATGGATGAAACATAAAACACTGGAATTATATTATTACATCATCAGTCTGGCTTCGCTATAGACGAGAACGGATGAAGCTAACGTGATGTCACCGGTTGGTTTGAGGGGTCAGCATTTGAATGTTGCCATGTTGGTAAATGGTGTAAATGGAGTACATTTATATAGCACCTTCATGACCTAAGCTAGGTCCCAAAGCGCTTTACAAGGCAACACATTCACCCATTCACACACACACTCACACACCAATGGTTACAGAGCTACCATCCAAGGTGCTGGCCACCATTGGGAGCAACTTAGGGTTCAGTGTCTTGCCCAAGGACACTTCGACAACCTTACGATTCACAGGCGACCCACTTTACCACCTGAGCCACAGCCGCCATATTGGTTGTTTAGAGCTAGGATTGACCATATTTGGATATGAAGGCAGGAGTGAGGAGGCGGGTCTGACCAATGAACACGAGGACACTACCCAATGTGCATGAGACTTAAGTTGAGAAAAATTTTTTGAATTGAAGTTAGACCAGACTTTTTAGAGCCAACATCTAATGGCCATTAGGAGTATTGCACTTTTTTTGCACTTCTGCATTGACCTCATTGTTGAGCCCCAGTTGCTTCGTCCATTTCTACCTACAGCCTGAGTTTTACTTATTTATCTGTTGGTCAGTCTAGCTTTATAGTATGTGTCTGGGGATGGGGCAGGTATATGTTACCTTGCTCCTCAAAGTTTCCCCAGATAGCAAAAATCATGCGGCCCAGATGTACCGTAACATCTGGCCCAGATCCGGCAGACGGACTCGGGCCATCGTCTTTACGCACACCGGCCCAGTGGTGGCATGGATCTGGATGCAGCCCAGATCAGGAAATTGACGGCAAAACGAGTGCGACTGTTGCGCAGATTTGTCAGTCTGAAGCCGGACTCAGCTGCTGTCTGGGTTCCCAGTGATTTTGTCTTGTTCAGCATGTGATGGCCACAACCTTTGATTTCTAGTTCTATCTACAAAGTAAATGTAATTGATTTGTCCACCTTTTTTTTTTTTAAATTTATTTTTTAATATAACCTTTATTTAACCAGATAAAACCCGATGAGATCCAAATCTCTTTCACAAGAGGTTAGCAGCACACATCATAAAACAGAATAATAAAATAATAATAATAAATGTTATTCATAAGCGCTTTTGCTCAAAGACACTTTACAGTAGTAAAAATAGAGAATTCGTAAAAGCAAACATTCATACATCAGAAGCAAGAAAGGTGACAATCATTGTACTGCCACACAATCTGACACTCATTAGCTGTTAAGTGGCTCAATGCTAGACTTCAAATATTATGGAGAAGGCTTTAGGTCTTCAGTGTCATCAGTTGCATCTCACATTTTCAGCACAGACTTACACAAAGGCACTGTGATTGAAGGAGTACAGCACCTTCACTGCTGTCTTTTTGCTGCTCTTTGCTGTATGATTGCTCGTTACTTCATGAAACATGACATATTTCCCCTGTTGTTAATGTGAGGCTCTACAGTGACAGATGAGTAATCAAACACCTCATCATGAACCCTGACATGCACTGAAAGCTGAATCAGCCAGCTAACATATTACTGGTTAAACCAAACTCTTGATGTCGTCTCACGGCTGTGACAAAACTCTGTTTGTCTTTTGTGTGACACTGACCACTAACTCCACGACAAGTTTTCAGACTAACATGGTGAATTAACTGGTTTTGGCCTTCACAGGTGAAAACACTGGCAGGAAATATTTGAGGGCATACACTCAGATAAATCCACACTGAAATTGACAGACACGCTTGCTCTCCTCCCAGCTTGGGGTTTCGGGTGAGTGGTAGGACGACACTTGTGGCGATCATGTAAAACAGGAGCATCTGGTCCTGTCACAGGCATCAGGAAACAGCCTGGCAGTTTGCAGCAGAGCAGAGAGAGGAGCTGGCCTTAACTCCCTGTGGACTGACAGGGCCCTTGAGAGGTTTAACACACAATACCATTCGCAGGGAATATACATTAAAATATGAATGATATGTGAATGGATAAGCAGTGGTGGACAAAGTACTCAACTTCAGTACTTAAGTCAAAGTACTGATACTCATGGTCAAATCTTACTCAACTACAAATAAAAGTTATTGGTCAAAATGGTACTCAAGTTAAAGTACTAAAGTACTTACCTTTAAAAATACTTAAGTATTCAAAATTACAAAGTAAAAGTACATTTTCTAATATCAGTACATTGCTGTATTGTTCTCAGTGCCCGAGTCAATCCCCGACTAACGTCTGCTTCCTGTTAATGTGGTATTTTAATCTGACAAACTGCCTGAAACACATTGCCAGCATAGACTGTATATAAAGTAAGTAACCACACACTTCATAGGAATGTAGTGGAGTCCAATATTTCCCTTTGAAATATAGCGGAGTGAAAGTAAAAGTTTCCAAAAAACAAATACTCAAGTAAAGTACAAATACTGAAAAAATTGACTTAAGTACAGTATTCAAGTAAATGTACTCTGTTACTGTCCACCACTGTGGATAAGATGTTGAAGGATGGAAAATATATTATTTTTTTAATGGCAGGTTTTAAAAGGCAACGTGTGGATTGTGATGGTCAAATGATTAATGATTGTTGTGCTTAAAAGTGTGAATTTTTAATTTTTTTTGGGGGGGGGGGATTAATACCCTCCTGCTCTCTATTCATGGCAGTAATAAAGTTTTTTTTTCTTTCCCCACACACTACACCATCATATCAGTGCAATGACTTGGATTATCTAAGGATATTATACCGTGCAAATAAAAGGTATTTGAGAACGATAAATCGGGGGTTACCAGTTCACATGTGAGAACTTTAATATCATGCACTTTTTGTCCTTCTACAGAGGACTTTAAATGAGCTACACTAAATGCTTCATTTGGTGCTGAGGTCCTTTTAGCCCTTTGGATTAAGTGTTAATTAGAGTGCAAATGAAGTGTGGCGGAGAGATTAGAAGAAGACCCTCCTCCAGGTA
>OOFC01050525.1:12837-26845 GCA_900323345.1 Pseudochromis fuscus | reverse complement strand
GTGTCCTATAGGACCCACTACACACCAGTGATGTAACATGTGTGTGTTTAATACTGCTGAGTCAGGCTGGAGGAGCTAGACTTCCATTATCACTGAGCTGGAACAGACCACACACACGCACACACACACGCAAACCACACACACACACACACACACACACAGCTCTGCAGCTCTGACGTGGGCTTTGTTCTCATGTTTTGGGGACTGTGTTACATCCTGAGCACAGTGAAGGAGGATCAACTTAAACATGTAGAAGTCAGGCTGACCTCCTTCAGGACTTTAATGATCCCTCTTGGAAAGTTCTGTTGTGTGCAGCCAACATTACACGATGGTTATTTTTTTACACTGAACCAAATTATAAACGCAACATGTTATATTGTTGTGTTATTTTTTTGTGCTTTGCTCAATCAGGTCACAATAAGCAAGATTTGTTTGTGGTCATACTGAGTAATTATTGGAGGCTTTGTTTTGTTGATATTCCACGTGGCTGCAATTTCTGGTTATTTTGAGTAAATCTGTTGGTCAGCCATGTGTGTCTTGTGGACACGCTCAACAAGCAGCGCACCATGCACCATGTCATGGCCACTCCTCAGACTGGGGACAATAAAAAGCCGGTGCAAACCGTGCATTGTGTCCTGTCAACAAGATGCCACAGATGCCAGCAGTCGTGAGGGAACGTGCCATTGGCATGCTGCAGACTGGAATGTCACTTCGGACGATTGCGGGACGTCTAGGTGTCCACTATTGGACGATTAGTGGTTTACAAAGCCGTTTCCGGTCTTCCGTGGCCAGCGTATTCACCCGACATGTCGCCCATCGAGCACATCTGGGATGTTCTGGACAGACGTGTACGTTACCGAGTACCCGTGCCATCTACGGTCCAGGAGCTGCGTACAGCTGTTGCAGACGAGTGGGAGAAGATTCCCCAGGCTACAATAAACAATTTCATGAACTCAATGAGACGAAGATGTGTGGCACTACATGATGCCAATGGAGGACATACCAGATATTGACTGATGTGAAAATTGGGGTTCAACCCCAGGTGTAATCAGACGCCATTTTGAACACGTGCTGCATTGTTTGCATATTTTCTTTGTTATGGGTCAGAAATTGATCACTCTTTGTTGCTGTAAATATTGATATCTATGCCAGAAAAAGAAGTTATAAATTTCCTTGAAAACATGCCATGTTGCGTTTATAATTTTGTTCAGTATATTTAAAAAAAAAAACTTTCATGTGTTGCATTTATGAAATTAATAAAGTGGTACAAAGAAAATGATTTGTTTTCTGCATGCGACAAAAACATTTTGACTTACGAGTGCCCTACTTGCAAGTTTTCCAAGATATAAGGCATTGCAGGATCGATTTTTGGCTTTGAGTTGACACAAAAATCCGAGGCCCTGTCCACATAGAGACGAAAACGTTTTAAAACGGATACCTCTGCCCGGATTAAAATGACTTTTGATAAACCTGCTCCTGCCTGGTGTCTGCGTTTGGGTCCTTGTTCTTTGCCTGGTTCTCGTGACACCCCCTAAACTGGGAATTTATGTGTGCGTCCACATGAAAACACTGAAAACACTGTCGTCAATATGCCCCGCCTGTATGTGGTGCTGTATCGCTGCCACAGAAAAACACCAATACAAGGAAGAAAACACGGAGCATGTGCATTAAACTGCGAGGTAAAAACAACATCCATCTCCATATGGATGGGGCCCGAGTTACAATCCAGCTAGTTAGCACTGTGAACGCCACAACATCGACCCAGCATCCCACGTCTCACTGGTTCACTTTACCTGTGTTTCAAGCCTGTGTCTTTAAGAAGGTGGATTGTGGGTAATCTCTGAGTGACGTATGAGGAAGTGGGGATTTTGTTTTGTAGTTCTGTGTGATGGTGAGTGAGGATGCTGCCAGTGAGTTAAAGTTAGCTCGGACAAGGAAGGAAACATTACAGGCTGTAGTTTTTGAGTAATTTTGCTGCAGCGCTGAATGAAACTGCAGCTCTCTGAAGCACAGTTGACCCGGATTTTATGTTGTGTTGTTGCTGGCGGGTGTCGCATAATTTGAGCAGCAAAGAAAAGAAAAAACGAAAATAAACATATTTTATTTTAATGTTACATGAGCACCATCATCTTATAAATAAATAAATAAAATAAACTTAAATTAAATACTCGTTATTGATTTTCCAAAGTCACATGGAGCCACAGCAGAGCGATAAAAGAGCCGCATGCTGACCCCTGGTCTAAGCCTTGTCTACAGCAGTCCTGCATGGATTGCAGTACATCAGGGAGACTGTGGGAGTCGACTGTAAGCATGTAAAGTAACCTAACTTTGTTGATTGGAAGTACAAACTTCTCAAACCAGTCCAAAGATGTTTGAACCCAAATCTGATCCAGGATCTGAAGCAGGTAGAAAGATCCCAGCAGGGCCTCTGTGTTTGGTAAATATTACACCCATTAGCAGCTTATTGCAGAACATAATGGTGGATTCAGTATTTTAATCACAAGCTGCATGTAAACTGTTTTCTATATATACCCATATTAATTGGTGGATTTAAGGGAAAAGCTTGAAAATGACTTTAAGTGGAAAATGTTTGCTGTCAGAAGTTATAGTTATGTTAACAATTGCACAGTATCCCAGTGTGCCAATGGTTATTTATATGCTGCAGTATGTGAAATAAATGAATCTAATAATATTCAGCAGTGGAGAATTAGAGAGTGTGTTGACCATAATCTGACAGTCTTGTTTCTGAACAGCTATGGAAAAGCCGACATTCAGACTTGCAGCCTTGTGAACACAGCTCTGAGATGAATGTTTTCAGCCGACTGCAGTCTGAGCACTTTTTCCTCTTTAAACCGAGTTAACAGAAAGGACTTGATGCGAGTGATTCCTTCGAAAAATAGCAAAAAATAACCAGTGCAGTGGTAGATGAGAGTTGTACAAGTTGGCAAGAGAAGTCAAGTGCACACATGGCTGCAAATATTACAAAACAAAGAGGTCTAAACTGCATATTGAGCATGACTTTAAAAGCCAAAAGATTGGAAAGAAAACAACTGAAAGGACCAAGAGTGATAAAATCTAATGGAGTTGTTTCCATATGACATAACTTCTGAACTTTACCTTTCTGTTACTATTAAAAAAACTCTCTCAGACTAGAGCACAGTTGACTTCCTCCCTTGTATGTTTGGTAAATCTTCAAGAGAGTTGTTGTTTCATGTCTTCTGCTCTCCCTCCCTCTCCCTCTCCCTCTCCCTCTCCCTATCTCTGTCTTTTCAAAAAGTCTGTTTCCCTGTGCTTTACCTCTTGCTTCCCCCTCGCTTGTCTTGCTCTGTATTTTTACGTCTCTGCCTTTTGACCTGGAGTGACCTGCCTCCATCCCAGCAGACGCAGTGACATCCTGATGGAGGAGCTCGCTCAGCTCGGTTATTGCGCTTTGTGGTGGAGACAGTCATGGATTGAGTGTAAACACACCCTTTAAGCTGTTATGATTCAGCTTGTTCATCATGCCAGACTGAGATATGTCTTATTTTCTTGTACACCTACGCAGGTTTCATCAGCCTTGCCTGTTCCAAAAGCTTTTCAGGTGGAGTAAAAGTTGGTTGACTTTTACCTTTGATGCCTGAGCATTTTTTTTCGTTCAGTGACTTTTTATATAGAAACAAAATGCTGGGAAAGACAATGTGTTTTGGCTTTTTTCCAAACTGCTGCGAGAGAAGAAAAATGAATGCAGCACCTGGAAGACTTGACAGTGTAACGTTCAAGCTTCAGATACAGGTTGGATAGAGCTTTTTTCTGTTTTGTTTGTATATGAAATGTCAAGAAATTTGGGTTTGTGGTAATTTGCCACACCCATTTAAATTACTAACACAATTTCCATGCAGCTGATTACGAGATTTTAAACTTTTCACATTTGTGGCGCCCCTTGCAGAGAAGCAAACTGTGATTCAAAACATAAGCTACATGAAAGCTGCTAAACATATGTCTCAAATTTTAGGTTGATATATTAACTGTTCATGAGTCCATTTGAAAACTATTTTGATTTACAGCGATTGGCTTGTACAATGTAAATGGAGTGTGGACTGTGAATATGAATGGACGCAGCAACCAATATAGAAATGTACTCAAGTTCAGTAGCACTGATGGCCACTAGTTGCTGGCTCCCAAAAACTCTGGCTCCAATTGACTTTAATTAAAAAAGTCATAATTTTCAATCATGAAATACTTTTTTCCACAAGTCATTCTGATGTCATTAGCTAAAATCAGCTCTTCCTATGAGTGATCTGAGGTCCATCTGAAAATCATTTCATCACCAAAAAGACAAATATTTAGGGGCGTGTTTTTTTTTATTTGACAGGTCTTGTCTTTGATTGGACCAGACCTGAACTTGAGTCACATTCACATTGGACAGTGTTTGAGTGCAAGGGTCAGACAATATCCAAATATGGTCACTTCTGGCTCCAAAAAAACCCAACAACACAGTGACATTCAAATGCCACACTCACAGCAAAAACACACCCTTCAAAAGGCGAGTCTGCAAACCATCTGGTGACGTCACATTAGCTTCCTCCATTTTATACACATGCACATTTTATATGAATGGACTGACAAAATGAAATTGATTTTTGGGTGATTTGGGATGAATGATGCTGTGGTTCCCACCAAGGTGTTGAAAACAGCTTTTTGATAAAGAACAAAGGTGCAGAGAGATTAAAATTAACTCATTTTGACGCGACACCACCACCTTGAGGTTACTGAAAATTGCCGAACATTTTGGTAATTCTAGGAGTCTTGGTTTTTCTTTTGACAAACAGAAAAAAAATTTGAATCACAATAGAAAGAAGAATGTGAACAAAAACATCAGGGGTTCAGCAGCTTTGTTCAAGTGACTGGGGATGGAAGTGATGGAGGCTGCCTCATTTTGTTTTTGACCAAACCTGCTTATTATGAGAAGAGCAGCTGCTTCAACGAGTCGAGAATCTTGACGTACTCATAAAATCCTCCCATTTTCATAGTCAACACATTTGACATGCACAACACCTGCCAGTGTCTGGCAATGGAAAACAGCTGCATGTGAAAATTAAATAGACTCGCAGCCAAGTTCTGCTTCTGTTTTTTTTTTTACTTTCTAGGAATAATTGCAAGATTATTCATGGGCTTCACCAAGTGATAGATTTTAACACATGTAGACGTGGTGAGAACGACAAGATTTTCTTACCAATTTAAGAGACAATTACCATTGTTGGATGACGTTCATGTTTTCATGACCTCATAGAGCTGCTTACATAGATTTTAAAATTCAGTTTGTTTTCAATGAAAAAGACAAACAGGTTTATAGTGAGGTATTAAAGACATGTGTGCCTCGGCATCAGTAAACATCGTTGAATGATTGAAGTAAAAAGAAAATGACAGGCGACATCTGTCAACAATTTTTTGTCTATTTTGTTTTTTGCATACAAAATCAACCTTTGTGTTTAACAAACAAGCATCATTTTGCTATTGCCAGGATAGCAGCTATATATCTTTTTTTTAAAATAACATTTACATCTTGACATTTTGGGTTGTATACCACACTTACACTTAATTAGTCCATGATATAATTTATCAGGCCCATGTTTTTCAGCCACTGTGGTGAGAGATCATCGGGTGTGCTGTGGAAAATTATCTAATTTCACTTAATTGATCCAAAAAATATTATTTATTTACTGTAAATAAATTGTTGAGCAGTTCTGCTCAGTGACTGGAGTAGTAATAAAATACCCACCATGCCAGTGAGTGGCAGTAGTTAGCACATTAATGACCCAGTTAATTTAAGACAGTATATTAGGTGATGCCTGCACGTAGACTGTATGTGCGTGCCACAGGTGATGTTAAAAAGATGTGCAACAGCGATGGACACATATTTGAAAATAAAAAATGCAGACTTCAAACTGGCCTCTGGACAAAATACTAACCCAGATGAAGAGCCTGGTATGAGTTGAGGGCAAAAGAAGCTTGAGGCAACACAGTCAAACTTAACTATCGTTTCATTTACTTTCACCGCCGATCGTTCTGCACTGACTACACCGGTGTGTGTGCAACAGTGCTCAAGTAGTGCCATGGTCCCAAACACACACAAAGGCCATCTCCAAACCAAACACACGGCACTTCAATACAAGAACACAGATTATTGTGTTTGCCTTTGTGAACACGCAGAGAAACAGTTTAGAAACTTGTTATTCTGACTATCACTGTGTCGACTCGCAGGTACAAATATTTGCATGTGGCGCACGATAATGACGCAGGGACCAATAACATTTTAGTACCTGCTAGAACCGGGCCGATCCCGTTTTTGGAACCGCAGGACATCAGGTACTAAACCAGTGGAACCAGCTCCCAAGTTCCAGGTCCAAGAATCTTTGACAACGGAAAATCAAACCAAACTGAGTAAAGTCAAGTCGGGGTGCGTTGGTTCCATGCAGCGGAAAAGTGCCAGTTGTTGAACTCGTAGCAAAGTCCAAAAAGCCACAGACTGTGAGAGGGATATTAGTATTATGCTTATTATGATATTACCTTCCTGCAAAGCCATTGTGAAGGAGATGAACCGCCGTGATGCTGTTAAAGAAGTAGCTAAAGTCCCTCTCTCAGATAACACAACTACCGGAAGCATTACTGACACGTATTGATGACGCCTATTATCATCATGTGTTAGGCCACAATGTGTCATTTTGTAACACTTTTGGTTAGTGGTGTGTCATGGATTTTTTTAATGTAAAAAAATGTACATTGGTTCAAAAAAGGTTGAAAAACACAATCAGTGTATATCTGCTGTCTTATATGTACCATGCACAGAACAGCAAAAAATAAGTAACTGTGTTTCCTTTATATGATTAGTCACTATGTTGCACGCCAAGTTGAGTATTTTTGAAGAACCAGTTCAATATCAGCGTCACCTATTGTTATATAGCTGTTCATTCAACTTAAGGTTAAAGTTACAGAATTTTTAAATGACCTGCTGATAAGGACAGAGAGAGACCATGTAGACCAAGATGATCCATCTGGCCTGATAATTGTGGAGTCAACTGTTTTTATTTATTCATCTTTTTAGATGTTTAAATGATGTTTAAATTCTTCTCACCTGGTTCAGTTAATAAAAACACCAACAAACAATACAAAGAAATTGACTGATATTAAATACCTGATAATATCCTCATAACTGCCTCTGTCTAACAAGCTGCCGAGCCCACTGCCTGTTAGACTTATGAACATGAACATATGGGATCAAACAGAATTTAACTAAAGAAACACATGAACTGACATAAGCACCAGTGTGTGTGTTGTTCCTTTGTGTTTCCTATGACCTGCACTTTGTTCTCAGCAGCACGCTGATTGTTCTCCCTGCAGGTGCTGTGCACTGTGCTGTGGATGGGGAGCAGTGAGCTATTACGCTCCCTTTGTCTTCACACACATGTAGCTCTTTGCTTGACCTCAAGGGTAAAAATGCAGTTGTTGCGAGTTCAGAACAAAAACTAACGCTTCAGTATGTTTCATTTTAAATTAGAAAATGATGCAAGGTTTACGTCTAGTCTGGTATTAGTTCCTTAAAACTGTATCAGTGGAGGCCGTGGACATAGTTTTGGCATACCATACTAAATTAAAATTCATAGCAGAGGCAGAACATCCCCCCCTCTCTTTCTCATCATGCTAGAAGAGCAGCATTGCTATTACAACAACTCATCATCACTAAGGTAAAACTAACCTGTCTCATGGTCTAAACCCAGCTCACACACCTTATTAGTGGGTGAAAAATCCAATACTTGATGAATACTGCTTCACAATGATAGCAAGTACTGACACTGAAGACTGAAAAAGTGATGTCCCCATGAATTTTTGGCTGCCACAAACCAGTTACCGCTGTGGTTTGGTCCACTTCCTGCCATCCCCATTCTGTTTGTTGGGGATGACCATATATAGAATGAACGAAGACAACATGGTGGTTTGTGGACTCACATTTTGAAGCCAGATGTTTGGCATTTGAACTTTGCCGTGTTGGGTTTTTGCAGCCAGAAGACCATATTTGGATATGAAGGGAGGAGTGAGGAGGCAGGTCTGACCCTTGAACCCTAGGATGATGCCCAGTGTGTGAGACTTGAGTTGACTCATAAATGAGCGTCCAAACCAGATGTAAATTATTGGAGACCGGAGTTGTGAATTAAACTACTGACAACCCTAAAAATCCCTCTTTTTAAAGCCTAATATCTACTTAATATACTGTGTGTGTATATATTATACATATTTCTTGATATTGTTTCGGTCTTTGGCATCATTTCTTGCAGCACTGTAATGTGTTGTACATCTTCTATTTTAGACAAGCCAATCAGAAGTACTGAACAGAATTAAGATAATAACAAAGACATCGCTTTTTTAGTGCTGGTGCAACTTAGTTTCCATTTAATTCAGTTTTATTGCATTGCCCTAAATTGTACCAAACTCATCTCAGGGTATGTTTACAACCGGTAAGATAACTGCACATTTTATTTAATTATTATTATTTTTTTTATTTTGTAAGTTTTCTTGTTTATTCTTCAAGCTGTTTCGTTTTGTTTTGTTTTGTTTTGATGTGACTGTTAGCACTGCAATATCTGGAACAAAGACAGACAGCAAGGCAGGTGACACAGATGATGACTTTATTATTAAATTATGTAACTGTCCCTCGATGAAGCTTTTAATGTTGGGTTTTAATTCAGCATAATGTCATCTGATGGAGAAGTTCATGAAAAGAGCAAGTCTCTGCATGAACCTCCTCCTTCAAGCAGTTAGCCCCTTAAGCCCCAAGCTATTTTGGGAAATTCCCACCTGAAAAACCATCTTCAAGTTTGAACTGTAAAAAAGCTCCACAAGCCAAAATGAACAACCCTGGGCTGTGTGGATAAAAGATCTTTTTGGAGAATTTTTTAAAAATCCAATAAATCTGTGACATTTTTACCCCTGCCTGATTAAAATTTTACATTTTAAATGAAGCACAGCAATGAGGAGGCCTCTTCGTGAAATGTGGCAGCTTTCAGAAATGGTGACAGATTGTGTTTTAAAGTCCATCTGAAAATGCATGTCGAGAGTTTCTAACTTGAACTTGAACTTTATTTGTCACAAGTACAGTGAAATGATTTTTTTGTACCTGCATCCAAAAGATAGAAACAGTGCAGATAAAAGAGCATGCAGAATACACTAAATAAAATATAAAAAATATATCAGATATAATATAAATGTAGCAGAATATGTACAGCTATAAGCTATTAATATAAAAATAAAAATATAAGAGGCGGCTGCTGCTATAATATAATATGCTTGGAGATGGATACTACTTCATTCAGTGCTCAGAATTGAGCAAGATGGCCTGAGGGAAGAAACTCCTCCTCAGCCTCTCAGTCCTGGTCCTCAGGCAGAGAAAACCTCGTCCCAATGGCAGTCACCAGAAGAGAAAGTGTCCAGGATGGCTGGGCTGTTTGGCTGCGATTGACCGCTCAGCTGATCGGACCACCTTTTTAAATTCCAAGAGGTCCTGCCTGGTGCAGTTTCCCATCCAGGTGGTGATGCTCCCACACAAGATGCTCTCAATGGCACAGGAGTAAAAATTCCTGAGAGGGAGCTTCAAATCTCTCAATCGTCTGAGGAGGTACAGATGCTGTCTGGCATTATTATGCTGAGTCCAAGACAGGTCCTGTGAGATGGTCACTGTCAGAGTCACCAATGAAAAGTGGTTGGAAGCTCCTCTGCTGTTTCCTGCTGAACTCCACTATCAGCTCTTTTGTTTTGCTGATGTTCAACAGGAGATGGTTCACCCAGCACCAGTCCTCCAGGAGGGAGACCTCCAAACTTCCTGATAGCATTTGAGTCTGAAGTAGCCTTGCAGTCATCTGTGTACAGTAAATACAGCAGGGGGCTGAGCACTCAGCCCTGGGGGGATCCTGTGCTGAGGGTGTGAAGGGGAGTGGTGGCCCAGCCGAACCACTTGTGGTCTTTCAGTCAGTAAGCTGCAGACCCACCTACATAGGGAGGAGTCCTGGCCCAGGTTCTACAGCTTACAGGCCAGTCTGGGGGGGACTATGGTATTAAATGCTGAGCTGTAATCAACAAACAGCGCTCTCACATAGTGTCCACATGGGAGAGGGTCCTGTGGAGGAAGAGAGCTATGGCATCATCAGTTGATCTGTCTGGCCGATATGCAAACTGTAGTGGATCCAGTGTGGTGGGAAGTGTGGAGGTGATCCTGATCCATCTCTCAAAACATTTCCTCACCACAGATGTGAGGGCTATGGGCCTGTAGTCATTGGGGCTGCTAGGATGTGGTCATCCCAGGTACAAGGACTATTACTGACTTCTTAAAGCATGTGGGGATCACACACTGTTGCCGAGAGAGATGTTGAATATCTGTGCAAACACAGGAGGTAGCTGATCAGCACAGGCTTTGAGGACACGTCCACTAATCCCGTCCAGTAAGTGTTTTCTTTGTACTTGTTAGGTCCATATATGTCCATAACAGATGCTGACCAGACCTTGCTGAAAGACTGGCTCTCTGGACTACCTACAGTTCCATCCCTGTACTGCTGTCAGGTTCCCTCCTGTCAGGATACAAAGTTTCTGGAGTTGGGAAAAGTTCTAAGTTCATAAGGTATACCAGTAAGCTGCTGGTGAAAGTGAGACACATTTCAGAAAAGCGTTCAGTGGGCAGAAATACTCTGTTCAAATCAAAAAAAGACCAGTGTGATGTGTGTCTCGGCGCCAAGGTAGGAAGTATAGATCAGGATACCCTCACTACTCACATGAAATTAAAGGCTCAGACTCAAGCTGAAAAAGCTAAGGATGAACAAGAATCCAGTGACAAACTCTCAGTGTGTACAAATGAAACGTGTTTCCATGCATAGCCTCATTGAACGGCACACTATCAAAGGTATGCTGTTCCTTTCCAGTGTCCACATGGGAGAGGTGTAATCACACTCCACGTGATTACACTGTCAGCTTTGAGACTGCACGTTTGCAACATCCCCATTCAAGGTCACCTAGCTATACCACAATGACTTCATGAAGTTATCTGGGGCCAACATTCAACCAGGTAGAGTAGTTGGTGACCCCATGGTCCATCACCTTCGGGCTCTCCAGTACTTGGCAGATGGTCGAATCCAGTACAAGTTGGATATTGAGTCTGACTGGGAGGACCTGCAGGTCAACATCCCCAAAGAACCGTTCCACTGGGTCCAACTCTTTCCTGTACCACCAACAGTGGCCCACCAGTACTATGACAACCAAGTATCGGCCTTGTGGGCCTTCATCAGGGCTGTCCTAAACTGGCTGCCAAGCTGCTTCCTTTATAAGTTTAATCTGGTCAACACACATGAGCCAGAAAGTTATCTAAAAAACAAAGGTTGCATCAACAATCCTGACACATTTTACGTACGTTAACACATACCAGTCAAAAAAAAAAAAAATCCTTTCCCAAAAAAAGCAAATCCTTTCCCAAGTGATCTGCAAAAATGGAGAGAAATCTCCCTTTAGGCCTGGACACTGACATGGCTTTTCGTGTATAGATCCAGCATGACTGTCTTTGCAGTAGCTTTTTAAATCTGATAGACTTTGATATGTGTTCAGTACTTGTAATTTTGAGAGTTAGAGCTTCCATGACCTGCATCCGGGTAATACAGAGCTATGGGATACTGTGGGTTTTGTATTGAAATAGCACGTTTATGTTCAGCCAGTCTGGCTTTAAGTTTGTGTTTGGTTCTGCCTATGAGAAACACAGGGACACTCAAGTCTGTATATTACGTAAGTGGTTTTGCAATTGATAAAGGATTTGATGGTAAATTTTTGCAAACCGTGACATAAATACAGTAATCCAAAGACGCATGTGCAAACCTGTCACCGACAACATGCTTGGAATTAAAGACTTAAGAAAAGTAAAACTTACTCAGTATTATGACCACAAGCAATGCAATGTTCAAAGTAATGTAGTTCATGTCAAGTTTAATAAAACAGACAAATGTAATTTTGTTATTTGCTTCTTTTCTTTCTCAGTCTTTTTCTGTAACAAAATGAAAATCTACATTGCACATGCTTTAAAGCTTTTAAGCTCTGAGTAACTTTGAGTTAAATCAACTTGTAATTTAGTGCAATGACCTTGTCGACATGAATGTAATAATTATGTGAAGCTGTTGATATTGCTGAAGGTTTGCTAAAGTAAAATCAACTTGGTATTTTTTTTTGGGCAACAGGTTTCCTAAAACCTCTTAAGAAAAATCAGCTTATCTGGGTTTACAATGTAACAGCAGATTGATTGACAGGTGGATGGAGTGAAACTACTGGTTGAAATTGCTCTGAGCATTCATTTCACTTCTTCACCTCTTTTGCCCTTTGGAGTTTGACTACTGAGGAAATCATTTCTGTTTTCTTTCTTATCCTACATCGTCCATCCACCAGTCTGTCATTCTTATGTTTTTTTTGTGACCTTCACAAAAGTTTCATCAGTAAGATCTTCATACTTACTCTACTTTTTCTTTCCTTTGTCAACTCAATCAGCCAACACACTTTTTCCAGTGAACCAATCAGATTTTGTCACACCCCTGTGAGCTGGTCTTATCGGTGCTGTCGAACTTTTAAATGCCTCGCTTTCTCTGCTGCTGGCAGCTGCCATTTCAATGTCACATCCATCTTCAGCTTTCATCTTGTGTTCATACTTCAGCTCCTCTGTTATGCACCTTTTCATGCTGTGCACAATAAATCAAGTCAATTCATTAAATTAACACATTAGCCCTTTTCTCTTACTACTCTCTCCTTCATGAAACACCTTTCATGTCGGAGAGTGTTGACGCACAATGTGTTTACAGTACTAAACAGACTGAAAAGTATAATTATATTTAATGTATATATTGTAAATCCTCAAATAGTGGCTCAGCTGCAGAAGAAAACAGGCTTCATATTAGCATCAGGTCTTTATTTTCAGTTTCCTATTTTCCTATGTTTGAAGTTAAATAAGCCATATTTCAGTATGAAACGTTGTTTTCATGCTTCACATGGAGTCAGAAAGGGATCAAAACATTCCTGCTTTAATAAATTAATAAAAACTCAACACCTTCTTTAACCATTTTAAAATTAAGCCCAGCACTAATGTTTAAGTCAAAAGAATCCTTTCAACCAAGCTTTTAATGTGAAGTACTTCCTGGCACACTGTATTTAATATATTCAACACTGTATTTAATATATTCAACACTGTATTTAATATATTCACTCCTTTCTCCCCCCCGAGCCTGTATTTGGGGTATCTGGCTTTTTGGTTCATATTTACCACAGACCTCTGGTATTATAGGGTTTAACTGAATACCAGTTTTTATCTGAGGAAATCCAGTAATGGCTTAACTCAGCCTCCTGTGATTACACTGATTTTTTTCTCTTCACCCCTGAAATCTCAGTAATAAACAGACTATGTCATTAAAAGACAATTCCTTTATAACTGAAGTAAACATCTGATTTGATTTTTTCTAATTTTGTCATAATTTACACTACAGGCCAAAAGTTTGGACACACCTTCTCATTCAATATTTTTTCTTTATTTTAATGACTATTTACATTGTAGATTTTCACTGAAGGCATCAAAACTATGAATGAACACATAGAGTTATGTACTTAACTAAAAAAGGAGAAATAACTGAAAACATGTTTTATATTCTAGTTTCTTCAAAATAGTCACCGTTTGGTCTGATTACTACTTTGCAAACTTCAAGAGGTCGTCACCTGAAATGGTTTCCACTTCACTGGTGTGGATTATCAGGGTTCATTAGTGGAATTTCTTGCTTTATCAATGGGGTTGGGACCATCAGTTGTGTTGTGCAGAAGTCAGGTTAAGCCCTATTGGACAACTGTTAAAATACATATTATGGCAAGAACCAGTAAAGTAATGATGGCCACTCGTTTTTCTTTAGTTAGCCGATTGATTAGCAGATTGCCATTACCTCATCAATGTTTCGGATGCCCCTTGGGGTATTACTCT